>PVLC010004405.1:0-65445 GCA_004027655.1 Graphiurus murinus
CCCAGGTTCCACCCCCAGTACTGCAAAAAAACAAACAAAAAAAAAACAAAAAAAAAAAAACCAGTGACCTGGAGCGCCATCCCAACAAAGCACGAGAACCATCTGGGAGCAAGACAGGAGATTTCTCAAACTGATGTGTCACAGACAGTTTTGAACAAAGGGAACCTGGCACTGCTCATCACTCTGACATGCACCATGGGAAATGACACCACTGGTGCTGAGTCAGAAGCCTCTGGGCTGGCTGTGAGCAGGTCCCCAATGCTAATCGCTAATCTGCTGTCCATTGTATCTTCCAGACCTGCCTGCCCCGCCCTCTGGCTCCCGGACACTCCTCCTCTCTCCTGGGGCTGGCTCAGCTTGGCTGGGGTCTTTTCCCTCTGACTGATGCTATTGTGGACTAACAAAATGCTGTTCTGAGGGTGATACCAGGCTCCGTGCCAGGTGCTGAGGCCTCATGGTAAGCAGACCACAGCTGGGCCGTGGCCAGGCCAAGTCTGTCCCGCTGGCTCACTGCGCCGGGATCGCATCTCCGCCAGAGACGCCTCTCTACCAACAACCTCACAATCCACAGCGCTAGCTCAGCCTTCTGAATTCAAAACCCACGTTTTCTGTGTCTTTTGGACATTTCCAAATGGCTGCACGATTGAAATCTCAAGCTTACCATGATCTAAATAGAGCTTCTCATAATCTTTTGGTGGTACTGAGGATTGAACCCAGGGACATTCTACCTCTGAGCTACACCCTCAGCCCTATTTTATTGTTTATTTTTGAAACAGGGTCTCACTAGGTTGATGAGTCATTACTTGCTGAGACTGCCCTTGAACCCACCATCCTTCTGTCCCAGTCTCTCAGGTACTGAGATTATAGGCGTGCACGACCACGCCAGGCTCTCATAACCCTTTCTAAACATGTTTCTCATCTTTTTTTTTTTTTTTTTTTTTTTTTTTTTTTTTTTTGTGGTACTGGGGATTGAATTTAGGGGCATTCTACCTCCGAGCTATACCCCAGCCCTATTTTTTATTCTTTATTTGGAAACAGGATCTCACTAAGTTGTGGAGTGCCTCACTAGGTAGCTGAGGCTGGCCTTGAACCTGGATCCTTCAGTCTCAGCCTCCCGAATGCTGGGATTACGAGCATGCGCCACCACGCCCAACTTAACCATCATCTTTCTAGATACCCAGATTAGAAATGACAGCATCCTAAGGGTGGGCGTGGTGGTGCACCCTTGTAATCCCAGTACTTGGGAGGCTGAGACAGGAGGATTGAAGGTTTGAGGACAGCCGCCAGACTCAGCAATATAGCGAGACTCTCAGCAACCTAGTGAGAACTTGTTTCAAACTAAAAAAATAAAAGAAGGCTGGGGGTGTGGCTCAGAGGTAGAATTCCCCTGGTTTCAATCCCCAGTACCACACACAAAAAAAAAAGAAATGAAGTATCCTTCCTCTCTCCTACACCGGCAAGTGTCCCTCCAGTCATTCTTGTCTCCATCTACATGCTCTCCTCTGTAACATAATCGTTTAGCTTTCGAAGCTCTAAGTTGATAACAATGGAGCAGTGGTTAAAGTTTCAAGATAATGATGATAGTGTTTACAGAGTCTCACTGTGTCCCAAGTACTTTAGCTACCAGGCATGGTGGCACAGGCCTGTAATCTCAGTACTTGGGAGGCTGAGGCAGGAGAGTCACAGGAGGATCACAGGTTCAAGGACAGCCTTGGCAACTTTGTGAGGCTCTCAGCAACCTAGTGAGACCTTGTTTCCAAATAAGAAATAAAATTGGGCTGGGGTGTAGCTTGGAGGTAGAATGCCTCTGAGTTCAATCCCCAGCACCAAAGCCAGGCGTGGCGGCACATGCTTGTAATCCTAGTACTTGGGAGGCTGAGAGCGGAGGATCAGGGTTCGAGGTCAGCCTCAGCTACTTAGTAAGGCTCTTCACAACTTAGCGAGACCCTGTTTCAAAATAAAGAATAAAAAATAGGGCGGGGGGGGGTATAGCTCGGAGGTAGAATACCCCTGAGTTCAATCCCCAGTACCACACACACAAAAAAAATTGAAATGTACCAATAGGGCAGTTTCAACTATTATCATCAACTTATCTATGAGAACTTTGGTGAAGTCATGGCATTTAACATGAGCCCTGTGCTACTTTCCTATCCTTGTCCACAGCGTCCCTCTATTCCCTGGTAATGTACAGTAACTGTAACTGTACCCGTCCACCAAGAACAGGGCAAGCTGGGCTGAGGCCCTCGACTAGAAGCTTCTCTTTCACCACTCTCATTTACCAAGACCCAGTAAAAATGCTCCCTCATCTGTAAACTTCCAGACTTCTGCTTAGACTTAGTCATTATGATTAGACTATGAGAATTTACTGACTGCCAGACACCCAAGTTATAGAAGTATGGTGGGAAAAAAAAAAACCCCAACACACTTTTCTAAATGACAAGTGTTACTCAAGTGTTTGTAAATATCATGTGCAATTCAAAAAAGGCCCAGGACGTTAGAGTGTCAAAGCATCTACCTAAGAGGGTGATAGGAGTCTTTGCCACTCGTTCTGGGCTGGTGGTGAGAAATGTGCTCTGTGTCAGGACCCGCCCTTTCCAAACCCACTCTAGGGAAATATATCATCAGCTGTAAGCAGGAAGAACTGGCACACAAAACTCACTAGCAAGAATTATTCTTTTTTTTTCAGAGAAGGAACAGAGAAAACAGTAGAAAAGGAAGGCTTCAGCCAGGCAATATGGCGCACTCCCAGAATCCTACTACTTGGGAGACTGAGACAGGAGGATTGAAGGTTGGTGGCCAGCCTTAGCAACTTAGTGAGGCCTTCTGCAACTTAGTGAGACCCACTTTCAAAATAAAAAATAAACTAGGACTCAGAGGTAGAATGCACCTGGGTTCTATCCCCAGTACCCATCCTCTTACTCCCACCCGAAGGCTTGGAAGTTCAAAAACAAAGAAAATTATACTACTGGAGGAAAATGACAAGTTCACTTGGGAAATATGACATTTTAACTAGAAGGCTCAAAATAGACAAAAATGTACTAATAGTCAATGTTTTACAACATCATTATTCCAGAATAAATACTGTAAACTACTTCACTAAATGACCATCAAGATATCTTGGGTCTCAAACACCCTATCTCTAAGCCCACAGCCAGAGCAGCAAGAGCGGTGGGCAGTTCCTGCTCTAGGTCTGGCCCTGGAGAAGCAAAGCTGACATCAAAGGGACTGTTATCAGGACCTGCAGCCACTGGCCACACCTGCCATCGCATTCCTGCAAAATCTGTGATGAGCACAGAGACTCCAAAGGTGCCAGAGCCTAGTCAGTGTAGCCCACTTAGGACTCCATTGCAGGAGCAGAGCAGGGCCCTCTGGCTGTGGAAGAGGGGACAGAAGAGCCCAGGAAACTTCCAGGTTAAAAAAAAAAAAAAAATCACCAGGCGTGGTGGCGCACGCTGGTAATCCCAGTACTCGGGAGGCTGAGACAGGAGGATCTGGGTTCACAGCCAGGCTCAGCTACTTAGTGAGGCCCTCTGCAACTTAGTGAGACCCAGTTTCAGAATAAAAAATAAAAAAATGCCTCTGGGTTCAATCCCCAGTACCACAAAAAAAAAAAAAAAAAAAAAAAAAAAAAAAAAAAAAATCTCACTGATAAGTTATACCTGAATTTACTGACACCTTTAAGTAATTACATACATGAAGGTTTCCCTGACAAATTTTTTTTCTTCTCTTTTTTGGTTCTGGGGTTTGAACCCAGGAGTGCTCTGCTACTAAGCTACATCCCCAGGCTTGTTTTGTTGTTGTTGTTAGTTTGAAACAGAGTCTCCCCAAGTTGCCCAAACTGGTCTTGAACTTGTGATCCTCCTGCTTTAGCCTCCCCAGTGGCTACGACACCAGGTATGCGTGTGCCCTGGCACCCCAGCTAAGTCTTAATCTTCAAGACCACTGGACATGAATTCTTATCTTAGAGTACTTTATCATATTTTAAAAAACAAATGACCTGTACTGCATAAAGTGTGTGTGTGGGGGAAGTTACCATTCCTTCCTATTTGGGTGAGTGTGCATGTGAAGGGGGGGGGCTTTTTATACCTATTTGTTTATTAATTTTTTACTTTGTGGTGCTGGGTATTGAACCCAGGAGTATTCTACCTACAAACTATACCCCTAGCCCTATTTTATTCTTTATTTTGAAACAGGGTTTCACTAAGTAGCGGAGGCTGGCTGCGAACCCGAGATCTTGCAATCCTCCCGGGTCAGCCTCCCCAGCACTGGGATTACAACAGGCTACCATACCTTGCTCCAGGCCACTTTTTTTTTTCTTTTTTTGCAGTACTGAGGATTTAAGCCAGGGGCATTCTACCTCCGAGCTACACCCCCTGCTCTATTTTATTCTTTACTTTGAAACAGGGTCTCACTTTGTAGGGAGACTGGCCGCCAACTCTCGATCCCAAGATCCTCCTGTCTCAGCCTCCCAAGCACTGGGATTATAAGTGTGCACTACCACGCCTGGCAGGCTACTGTTTTAATAGTGCAAATTCATAAAACCCCTGTTATATCTCCTGGTTAAAATTCAGCTCAGTGCTCTTCCTTGGGTTCTGAAGGTGTGGCTGAAATGCCATCAGCTTCTTCCTGCACAGATTACTAAGCTTCCCCTCTGGGTTGTTTTCCAGAAAGCTGCCTTCCACATGGAGGTGAGGGTGATTTAGGGGAGACAGACTGCTGGCTGGGGAGGCGCCACTTCCTCTCCACAGAGACTCACCAGGCTTTTTTCTTCCGCCGGTGCTTGGACTCAATCATGCGAACAATGGCCTCCTCTTCATAGGTGTGGCCGCACACTTTATTTTTCACCGGCTTCTTCATTTCCAGCTGTAATCAGGAAGACACTGGGCTTTCAGGAATGATAAGGATCTAGGGCCAGTGGCTGTTTTTCCTAGTCCAGGGTGTCTAAGCTTTAACTTCCCATTCTCCTGGCTTTAGGTGATTATTAGGCTTTAGATAAGGAAATGCAGGGAGACACTGGTGCTAAGGTTACTCGGCCTGAGGGCTGTGACTTCATTCCCACATCCTTAAGGGCATGATTGACGAAAGTTCTTTCCAAACCTCTATAACCTTCCTCACTTTTCTCCCTCCCTAACTCCAAAGGTGAAATCGCAAAAGCAGACAGGAAGCTTTTGGCCGGGATGAAGTTAATGGCTTTTTCCTTCAGGAGGAAGAAGAGGAAGGGATACCTGTGTAATGGGGCAGATGAAGTTGGTCTGACTCTGGGTCACGATCATGTCTTCGTCAACTCCTTCTGTTCCCTCGGCCTCTCGGTCTGTTTGTAGGCCATCTAGAGGAAAAAGAGGAGCGTCTGTGAGTCTCCTTGGTTGCACAGTGTGCCAAAGAGAGGAAGGAAGGCAGGAAAGGGGACAACAGTCTCTTGGGTCTCTTTGGCATTCGCCTCAGTGCAGGCATTTGGATGCATGGGAACTCCTTGGCTCTTAAGAGAACTCTGCAGGGTACCCAGTTCTGCCCACTTTTGATAAGGCAACTGAGGTTCAGAGCAATAAAAAAAAGGTTTTTCAAATTCCAATAATTAATTTGTAAGTGCACACTGCCTAGTAGTCAAGAGTGTGGCCTCAGAGTTCTGGTTTTGTCTCCCACATCTAGCTGAGAGAACCAAGGCAAACAAGGCACCCTGTTTTAGCTTTGGTTCAAAGATGAAAAGAGCTTGAAGCCGGGCATGGTGGCACACACTGGTAATCCTAGTACTTGGGAGGCTGAGACTGGAGGATCCTGGTTTGCTGCCAGCCTTAGCTACTTAGTGAGGCCCTCTGCAACTTAGTGAGACCCTGTTTCAAAATAAAGAATAAAAAATAGGACTGGGGTTGTAGCTCGGAGGTAGAATGCCCCTGGGCTCAATCTCCAGGCCCCCCCCCCCAAAAAAAAAAGAGAAAAGAGTTTGAGTGTGGCTCCTGAAGCTGGGGTATGGTGACCCACTCCTATAATCCCAGTACTTGGGAGGCTGAGACAGAAGGATCACAGGTTCGAGACCAGTCTCAGCAACCTAGGGAAACCCTGTTTCAAAATACTTACCATTTTAGACATTAAAACTGAAGAATTGAAAAATACATTCATTAATTCATCTAAGAACATTAATGAACCCATTATATATTAACTAACACTAACAAAATATTTTCCAGAACACCAACAACAAAATGAAGAGAATGGCATTGTTTTCCATTTTTGTGAATAACTTTAGAATTTGGCTGAGTAGGAGACAGTTGGATTTTGATATCTGTGTACGTATTCCATCTGTCACAATATCACATGTCCTGCAGCTTCTGGAAAAATTCACTAATGAAACAAGTGAGTGAAAAAGGCAAATGACACTGTACTGTTATGAAAGCAGTCTGTATCTGCTGGTCCCAATGGGCTCTGGCAGCCCTGGGGTCCCTAGCCTACATTTTGACAAGTGCTGAGTGACTTGGGGCAGGGCTGGCTTTGAACACGGCACTACCTGCTTCTGAATGTCCATTTCATCACTCATGTCCATCACACCTGTCCCTGAGTGAGTAAAGACACATGATTTTTGGATGGGATAGTGGGACAGATATCTCACATGAAAGCCCTTCTTTCTGAAGGAGGGATACAGGCATTCTTAATCTGGAAATCTGAAATGCTCCAAAATCCACAACATTCTGAGCACCAAGATGACACCACAAGTGGAAAATTCCACTGTGAAACTGTTTCATGCATCAAATCATTTAAAATATTGCATAGAGCCAGGCGTGGTGGCGCACGCTTGTAATCCCAGCATTTGGGAGGATGAGACTGGAGGATCTGGGTTCGCCGCCAGCCTCAGTTACCTAGTGAGGCACTCCACAACTTAGTGAGACCCTGTTTCAAAATAAAGAATAAAAAATAGGGCTGGGGGTATAGCTCGGAGGCAGAATGCCCCTGAGTTTATCCTCAGTACCGCAAAAAAAAAAAAAAAAAAAAAAAAAGCATAGAATTACCTTCAGGGTGTTATGGAACATAAATAAATTTTCTGTTTAGATTTGAGTCTCATTCCCAAGTTATCTCATCATGTATATGCAAATATTCCAAAACTGGAAAAAAAAAAAAAAGAGAGAGATTTCAAATTCAAAACACTTCTGGTGCCGGGCGTGGTGGCTCACGCTTGTAATCCCAGCATTCGGGAGGCTGAGACGGAGGATCCGGGTTCGCAGCTGCCTCAGCTACCTAGTGAGGCACCCCACAACTTAGTGAGACCCGGTTTCAAAATAAAGAATAAAAAATAGGGCTGGGGGTATAGCTCGGAGGTAGAATGCCCCTGAGTTCAATCCCCAGTACCGCAAAAAACAAAAAAACAAAAACAAAAACAAAAAAACAAAAACAAAAAAAACAAAAACACTTCTGGTCCTAAGAACTTTGGATACTCAACTTATACTTGTCATTTGTAACAGTGTAATCTTTTCTCCTTCCTTACTCTTTTTTCTCTTCCCTTCCTTTTATTGTTTTGTGAAAATAATATAAGCATAATGATTGCTTTCCTTCTAATGTGTAGAAGAGAAATCCTTGTTGCTAGTTCAGATGGTTTTGTGAGGCTGGGCGTGGTGGTGCACGTTTGTAATCCCAGTACTGAGGAGGCTTGAGACAGGAGGATCTCAGGTTCGTGGCCAGCCTCAGCTACTTAGTGAGGCTTATGCCTTAGTCAGGCTTACGCCTGATTACTCAATCTTTTATTTAAGAGGATGACTATAAAATTGAAATTAATAAGCTGGGCGTGGTGGCGCATGTTTGTAATCCCCAGCATTCAGGAGGATGAGACCGGAGGATCCGGGTTCGCGGCCAGCCTCAGCTACCTAGTGAGGCCCTCCGCAACCTAGTGAGACTCCGTTTCAAAATAAAGAATAAAAAATAGGGCTGGGGGTATAGCTCGGAGGTAGAATATCCCTGAGTTCAATCCCCAGTACCGCAAAAAAAAAAATTGAAATTAATAAATGTTGAAAGTCTACAAAATGTAACATTCAGTTAACTTCATTAATTATTGATTTGGAAATAAAAATATTTCATTTGGAACCACTATGTAGGCTGGATTCATTTTTTTTAAACTTAATAAAAATCCCTAAGTATGCTGAGATATTTGCTGAGAAACTAGTAGTCAATTATACATAAATCAGTTATTTGTAGCCAAGCTATTTCTGAAGTGGAATCATAAAAATATTTTAAAAAATTGCCAGCAGTAAAATTATATTTAACGTGGAGGTGCAATATTTTAGTATGTTTGCCGTGCTGTGGGGTGGTCTTTGGAAATATTGCTCACACCTATGAAGGGGTTTCATTATTCCCAGGACCTGTCTTTGACATTCACAGTGCCAAGAGTCAGATTCCTAAAAGAGTCCTTTTATCAACCCAATGGCTCAGTTAACATGGACAGGTAAGGAGAACCACCAAGGAGCAGGCCAGGAGCCATTCCGTCGCTTGGATTCACTTTTCAAAGTCTTCTTCTGAGGGCGGCTGCCTCCCATTTCTGATTATATGTTTGATAGGAAAAATAAAAATAGCTCTTTGTCGATTTCTTACAGGGTTTCTTCTGAACGGATGGAAGATTTTGGACTATAAATGTTACACTGTGGAATTCACCAGAAAATCTATTAGATGCATAACAGAATTCAGCCACAGTGAAAGACTGTGGGTTTGCTGGTTAGTTTCTATTTTTAAATTTCCAAAGGTAGAGGAAGCAAGAAAGCCCAACTCAAAAGCAATGCCAACCGCTGGGGAAGGCTGAGTGGGGAACTTTGCAATCGTAGATGGTTACCAGCATCAGAGATCACGAAAGAAGAAGGTAACAGAAGCAAGACGGGGAAGAATGCCAACTGTGAGTAATAGCCACAGACCGAGAGGCTAAAAGGAGAACGATTTCCAATAGCTAAACTTCTCTACAGACAGAACGTTTCCTCACTCGAAGTCTGTATTTATAGAAAGTGATATTAACGTTGGGATTCTACAGCGTGCTGACAAAAGGTCGCATCTGGCAATAAATATCACTTACAGTAATTTAGTTGACCCAAAGATAAAACTTTGTGACGAGCTTGGTAAAAGGAAGACTGGAGAGAAGAATACACGTCACCCCCACTCCGTTTTTTTTTTTTTTGGTACTGGGGATTGAATGCGGGGGCATTTTACCTCCAAGCTACACCCCTAGCCCTATTTTTGTTTTATATTCTTTATTTTGAAACTGGGACTCACTAAGTTGCAGAATACCTCACTAAGTAGCTGAGGCTGGCTGCGAACCCGGATCCTCTGGTCTTAGCCTCCCAAATGCTGGGATTACAAGCGTGTGCCACCATGCCTGGCTCACGCCACCACCCTGAATCACAGAGGCGTTAAAACTGAGGTTATCTACCCCAAGTGTCCCGTTTACTTAAGAAAATGGAGGTTTTATCTGAAGTCATGCAAAGTATTTAATAAATCAGTGTGCTGCTCTATGTTCTTGGACTGGTTCATTTTAATATTAAAGCCAGGGTAATGTTTCTGGGTGCTCCCCTCAAGTTATTTCATTAATGAAAACAGTACATCAAGTTTACCGAAGATATGTATATGACAGCTGCTGTGCTAAGCACTACGTGTGTGTATGTTATTTTACTTAATCTTCATAAAACCCATGAAGAATGACTATGTTGTTATTCCCATTGTATAGACAAGACAGCTTGACTCTTTCTTGGTGCTGGAGATTGAACCCAGGGGCATTCTACCCCCGAGCTACACCCCCAGCCTAATTTTATTTTATTTATTTATTTATTTACTTTTTTTGCGGTACTGGGGATTGAACTCAGGGGCGTTCTACCTCCGAGCTACACTCCCAGCCCTATTTTTTATTTTTTAATTTGAACAGGGTCTCACTAAGTTGTGGAGTGCCTCACTAGGTAGCTGAGGCTGGCCACGAACCCAGATCCTCCAGTCTCAGCCTCCCGAATGCTGGGATTACAAGCGTGTGCCACCACAACCGGCCTGGCTTTATTTTTTATTTTGAAACAAATTCTTGCTAAGTTGCTGAGGGTCTTGATAAATTGCTGAGGCTGGCCTGGAACCTTCGATCCTCTTATCTCAGCCTCCCAAGTACTGAGATTACTGGTGTATGCCTCTACGCCTTGGCGGCCCCACGATATGTATAATATATATTACATATACATTATACACACACACATATATAAATATATATTTTTTTGTGGTACTGGGTATTGAACCCTGGGGCATTTTGCCTCTGGGTTATACCTCAAGCCTTATTTTATTTTTTTATTTTGAAACAGGGTCTCACTAAGTTGCGAAGGGCCTCACTAAATTGCTGAGCCTGGCCCTGAACCTGCAATCCTCTTCTCTCAGCCTCTCAGGTATTGAGATTACAGGTGTGCATCATCATACCTTGGCAGCCCTATAATATTCTTAAGGCGGAAATTAAAAAATAGCCTTATAATAAGGAAACAACTGGATCAAATTAGTTTATTCTTTATTAAAGGGTCTGCAAACCGGGTGTGGTGGTGCATGATTGTTGTAATCCTAGTACTTGGGAGATAGAAACAGGAGGATCGCAGGTTTGTGGCCAACCTTAGCTACTTAGTGAGGCCCTGTTCAAAATAAAGAATAAAGCCGGGCTTGGTGGCACACGGCTGTACTTGGGAGGCTGAGACAGGAGGATCACAGGTTCGAGGATCACAGCAAGTGAAACTCTCATCAACCTAGCAAGACCCTGTTTCAAATTAAAAATAAAAAATAGGGCTGGGGGTGGAGCTGGTAGGTAGAATGCCCTTGGGTTCAGTCTCCAGTACAGAAAAAAATACAATGTAACAACTACTTATAAAAATACAATGTAACAACCTCTACAGTACAGTAGCATCTAGAGAGGACTTAAAGTATACAGCAGAGCAGGACACTTGTAATTCAGTATTTGGGTGTCTGAGACAGGAGGATCTCAGGTTTGAGATCCTCAGCAACTTAGCAAGATGTTGTTTCTACATAAAAAATAAAAAGGTCTGGGGGTATAGCCCAGAAGTAGAATGCCCCTGGCTTCAATCTCCAGTACTAAAAAAAAGTATACAAGAGGATGTAGGTAGGCTATATGCAGATACTCTTACCATTCTGTATAAGGTCTTGAGCACCTGCAGATTTTGGTATCCGCAGGGGGTCCTGGAACCAATCCCCTGGGCTACCAGCAGACCAGTGTATATGCCTATGCAAGGTATGTTGTTAGAAGCATAAGCCAGCTGTCAACTCCCGACCAAGATGCAGGTCTCAGACCCACACCTGATACCCAGATGCATGGGTGAGGACCCACACGCCACGCTGACCCTAAGAGGTGACACTTTCAGACACATGAGGGATATAGCAGGTGGGGGTTAGGTAGCTCGAATGTGTCATAAAATGAACACCAAAGCAGAAAGCACAGAAATGCCTGAAGTAGTATTTCCAGAAGTCAACACCGCGCCTCAGTGAGGCACAGGTGGAGCTGGCAATGGGGACGTTAATTGGCCCCCAGTCATGGGTCTGTGGCTAGTCAGTTATGACTGCCAGTGGAAGGCCAACAGTTCTACTCCTCCCGCTTAGTTGCTCTCCAGCCTTTGGAGTCATTCTTGACTGTTTCTGTTCCTTCCTCCTCACATCCAGTGCATTCCCAACCTCTGCTGACTTTGGTTCTAAACCACATTCCCAGCCCAGCCCTTTCTTTTTCTTTTTTTTTTTTTCCGGTACTGAAGATTGAATCCAGGGGCATTCTACCTCTGAGCTAAACCCCCAGCCCTACTATTTATTTTTTATTTTGAAACAGGGTCTCACTAAGTTTCGGAGAGCCTCACTAAGTTGCTGAGGCTGGCTTCGAACCTGCAATCCTCCTGTCTCAGCCTCCCAAGTACTGAGATGACAAGCGTGCGCCACCACGCCCGGCTCCAGCCCGGCCCTTTCTTTCGCTCTCCACTCTACACCTGCTGCCTCCTGCTCAGGTGTCCTCAGTGGCCTCCTGACAAGCACCACTGCTCGACCAGGGCCACAGCTGCACAGCCCTGCGCGACACGGCCATGCCCCTGCCACCCGCTGTGCCCAGTCCTCCATTGCCTGCCACGCGCAGGTCGCTCTGGCCTCTCTGTTTCTGGAGCACGGCAAGCTCCTCCCTGTCTTTGGGCCTTTATACTCATCGGCCTGGAATGCTTGTCTTCCTGCTCACTGCTTGTCCTACTCCTTCTTTTTAAAATGTCAGTGTAAATGTCATCTCTCTAGAGAAGGCTTCTCTGAGGTCCCAAGCTAAAGAAGCCACCCAGACTTTCCTAGTGCTCTGATGTGTCTCTCGGCATGGCATGGCTCTGCGAGCGCTAACTGCATGTGTGTCTGGCTTCATTCCCTCTTCCCTGCTCCCTGGTCTCTTCCAGGAAAAGCAGGGCCTCTGTGGCCTTGCTCACTTGATCTTTCCTAGATTCTAAAATAGTCCTTGGCAGATAGTAGTAGGTGCTCAATAAACATTTGACTAGTGAAGTACTTCATTCAACAAGACAGGAGTGGGTCTATTTTTATAAAATGATACTTGGCATATTTAACAGACATGACAACAAAAACACACATACGCATCCTCGCACGATGATTTTGTAGGTTGTAGTCAAATAACTGTAGCTGGGGGTGAAACTTGGGACCCTGAATTACATGTCAAAGGCAGGAAGTAAATATAAGTTTTACAATCACAGCAGGCTGTGTGGTAATTACAAAGGAGAATCCAGACATGGTCTTGTGGTCAGAGAATACATTTGGTCCTGGCCACACACCGCCCTAGCATTACTCACTTGTCTGTCTTCAGGCACCCCACATTTGGCTACCAGCGAGATGGTTTTATGCCAGCTGGGAGTAAAGGCTGATTGCTATGTGCCTTTTCAATTAAGCCTGAATATTTTCTAAGAGTACTTTTCTCTTGAACGTAGTAGCATATGAAGAAAATACTATAAAAATATTTGCCGCCTGCTTGAAGTGCTTATTAGACTGCCCAGACTATTTGACCTGCACTATTCTGGGATGGCATATTTGGAGAGGCTGGGATGGTACGTGGAAGATTTCAGGTCCACCCGAGTGTGTAAAAGCACATTGACTCCAAGTCTGAAGCGCTATAGTTATACTGAGTATGTGTGAGCCAACCCCCGGCCTGTCTCTCCTACCCAAGCAGCCTGTGGCTGGGGTCACCAGCCCCTTCACCGGCGGATTCAGACCCTTTTTAGATCCCAAGTAGAAAAGGAAGTGCAGCAGTGAGGTTGATCCCTTCCGGTGGAATTAAGAAGTGTGTGTGTAGTCAGGCGTGGTGGCCCACGCCCGTAATCCCAGTACTTGGGAAACTGAGGCAGAGGGATTGCAGGTTCACAGTCAACCTCACCAACTCAGCGAGGCCCTCTGCAACTTAGTGAGACCCTGTTTCAAAATAAAAAACAAAACAGGGCTAGGGGTGTAGCTCAGAGGTAGAATGCCCCTGGGTTCACTTTTCAAACACACACACATCACACACACACACACACTTCTTAGTAGCACAGAATGGCCCTCAGTGTGTGTGTGTGTGTGTGTGTGTGTGTGTGTGTGTGTGTGTACCACCTTGTGGTTCCCTTGAGTGTCTAGCTTTGTACCTCAGTTTCTCCCTAGGTGGCTTGTCTGAAGTCAGCCACTTGGCTGGCTCAAGTTGCCATTTCCCTTCTGAAGGGAACTGAATTCTAGTTCCCAATACTCCCTGGCAAAGACTCCACTGTGTGTGAGCAGCTCTTGAAGAATTAAGATGCAGATCATGTTCAGACAGGGCCCACACCATTAAAGAGTTCCTAGATGTTCCAACCCTCACAGGCTGGCAAAATCCAACAAACATCAAATTTTTTTTTTTTTTTGCGGTACTGGGGATTGAACTCAGGGCCATTCTACCTCTGAGCTATACCCCCAGCCCTATTTTTTTATTCTTTTATTTTGAAACAGGGTCTCACTAAGTTGCGGAATGCCTCACTAGGTAGCTGAGGCTGGCCGCAAACCTGGATCCTCCAGTCTCAGCCTCCCAAATGCTGGGATTACAAGCGTGCACCACCATGCCTGGCTTTTTTTTTTTTTTTTTTTTTTTTTTTAACAAACATCAATTTCAACAAAACTGCTCAGTGTAGTGGGCTGGGGGTGAGCTCAGTGGGAGGGAGCTTGCCTGGCACGTGTGAGGCCCTGGGTTCCATCCCCAGCAGCACTAGAAACAATAGTGAAAAATATGAACAAGGGTGGAGTAAATCTAACGTGATCCGAACTACAAAGATCCTAGGAAAGTTATTTACTATGTGTGTATACTTATCTACTAGAATAATTAATGTTCTAGACTTCTGCAATTATGAATTGTTACTGCTATCATGTTTATTATTTACTGGTAAAAAAGAAAAATAAGGAAAATCCTTGCCCTTAGGGAGCTTAGTTTCACAGGTATATTCAAAGCAAAGTGGTCTTGTGAGGGCCACGAACAGCCAAGATAGAGTGGAAAGAAGATTCCCGAAAGCCGAGTGTGGGGGTGCGCGCTTGTAACCTCAGAACTTGGGAGGATGACAGAGGAGGAGCACAGGCTTGCTGCCAGCCTCAGCAACTTAGAGAAACTTTGCTTCAAATAAAAAATAAAATAGGGCTGGGGGTATAGCTCAGACGAATGCCCCTGAGTTCAATCCCCAGTATCAGAAAAAAAAGAAGATTCCTGGAGAGACAGGGTTGGTCTTCGCATAGAGCTGATGTTTATCTAGGTCAACCTGAATTTTCTGATACAACTCTGCTGCCTCCTTCCACGTGAGCATTTCATTCATCACATCTCAGGTCAGCATGCCAATCAATATTCTTTTTTCTCATTTTCTTCTTTTAGCACAGTCTCTCTTCATCTTGGAGAAGCTATCGCTATCCAATCCAACTCAGCTCAACCCAAACAATCTCCTTTCTTTGAAATCCCACAGCATCCACCGTCTATGCCATACTCTTTTAGCTTAAACTTCCTCCTTATTGGACTGCTTCATGTGAATGAAACTTCTTTTCAGATACACTGAAGGCTCCTTGTAGATAAGCATGGAGTGTTCACTCAGTGAACACCTTTCTGTGTCTGGCATTGCACAGAACGCCAGAGACAAAGACCATGACTGAGCCGGGTCGGAGAGAGACACTCACATACTGCACATCCTGTGCACGGAGTGACATAACGTGCATGCTCTGTACAGACCTCAAAAGCCCCTCTGGAGGCGCAGCAAGGAATCAAGGTGAACCTCCAAGGTGGTATGATAAGAAGAGAGAAGAGAGCCGGGCGTGTGGCCCACGCTTGTAATCCCAGTACTTGGGAGGCTGAGACAGGAGGATCCGGGTTCTCGGCCAGCCTTAGCTGCTTAGTGAGGCCCTCTGCAACTTAGTGAGACCCTGTTTCAAAATAAAGAATAAAAAAATAGGGCTGGGGCTGTAGCTCGGAGGTAGAATGCCCCCAAGTTCCATCCCCAGTACCGCAGGAAAAAAAAAAAAAAAAAAGAAATAGAGTGTTTAAGAACACAGGGCATGGGGACAGCCTGCTTGGACTTGCCTGGCTCCATTGCCTTATTAACTAGCTGCGCTTGGGCAAGGCATTTTCCCTCTCCTGGCCCCGATCTTCCCACCTGTAAAATGGAGGTAATGGCGCTTATAGCACTGTGTGAGGCTTAAATGAGTTAATGCATGAAAACTTCTTAGAATGGTGCTTGACAAATATTGAGTGATTTAAATATTGTTAGTATGATTGCTATTATTACTATTAATATCATTATTATTATTTTTTCAGAACTGAGGATTGAACTCAGGGGCATTCTACCCCCGAGCTACACCCCCAGTCCTTTTTTTTTTTTTTTTATTCTTTATTTTTGAAACAGAGTCTCACTAAGTTGTGGAGTGCCTCACTAAGTATCTGAGGCTGGCCAGGAACCCGGATCCTCTGGTCTCAGCCTCCCAAGTACTGGGATTACAAGCATGCGCCACCATGCCCAGCTATGATTGCTAATACAGTGGGTACCTGCTCACTTAAAGAAAAGTGAAATGCTGCAAAAATCACCCAGAGAGAAAGTGTAAGTTGGGCTGGCCTGGGATTCTAAATGGGGCGAGCCCTTCCACAGCTCAGGCTGGCCTAAATCAGCCCAGGCACAGCCAGCTGACACAGCACCATCCACATCTTCCACTTGCTGTCTGCTTTCCCGTCCCTGGCCTTTTCAACATGTTCCTCTGAAGATCTTGAAAGTAAACTGGAGAGTTTCAGATTATTTCCTCCAAGTGAGCTGACATTTCAATAAGAAGCAAATGCCCTTGCACATGATCATGTACTGCTGGATTCAGCTACTGTGCTTTTAGACATGGCCTTTGCCCTCAGCCAACCTTATGCATTAACTTGCCTCCACCTATTAAATACTGTTAAAATACGAGAGTTTTAAAATAATCAAAAGTGCATTCAACTAGTGGGACAAAAATCACTCAGTTGAGATCTGGTCATATAGTATCCATCTTAAGTCAATAAATGCTGAAAACTCAGTACTTAACATCTCTATCTCCTTAAAAGGGAATGGCCATCTCCAAGTCACCAAGCAAAAGCAGGAACCCTAAAGCACATACTCTATTTCTTGTTCTGGGCAGTTAACTAGAAAAACCACCTAACAGGAAAAGTGTGATTAGCCATCAAGTAGATGGTCATAAGGGACTCTCAATTATTTGGATTTAAAAGCAAAGTCAGAAGCAAACAAAGATTGGAAGATATGGAACCTTCTTTAGGCTCATCATCTTATCTTTTCTCATTTTAGAGGGTTGTAAATACCAGCTATCAGGTACCCATGACCGGGTGTACAACCTGTCTGCTTCCTATCTTTAAACTATCTCAGCTCTGCTTTCCCTCTTTATTACACTGCTGCTGTCCTAACTTGAGCCCCTAGCAATTCCTATTTGGATTACCGCAAAAAGTTCCTTATTTATCTCCCAGTCTCTCGCCCCTAACTATTCTTTCTACTGCGGGTAGTGATCCTTCTAAAACCTCTGCCATGACAACATGACTCTTCATTATGTGGCCCCGAGATTCCCCTCCCTACAGTTACCCACCTCCACACCATGCTGGGCCGGACCATCCCAAACCACACCGTTTTCCCCAAAGCCGCCAGGCTCTCCTGCCTCTGCCACCCTCCCCCAGCAGTCCCTGAGCACCCGAGGGGCTCAGGACAAGCATTCCCTCTGGGAAGCTCCAAAGCGGGGCACTCCGCCTTCGGCCTCCAGAGAAGATTTCGTGCTTGCTGGAATCGCCCCAGACCATGGGCTTCCTAAGGAAGGGAACGCCGCCTTATTCACCTTCATATCCTCAGGGAGCAGGCAAAGTACACGCACGACTCAATCAAGGGGTGGTGAATGGCTGGCTGCCGGGCCAGAGGCTGCGAGAACACTTCTGTGCTTTTATTTTTTTGGTGGTACTGGGGATTGAACATAGGGGCATTCTATCTCCGAGCTACACCCCATGCCCTATTTATTTTTTTGAAACAGGGTTTCACTACATTGTTGAGGCTGGCCTTGAACCTGCAATCCTTCTGTCTCTGCCTCCCAAGTACTGAGATTACAGGTGTGCACCACCATGCCCGGCTAGGAAGACAGTTTTGAAGATTACAATTACAGTCTGGTCCTTGATCTAATTACTAATTATCCAGACAAAGAGGGATAGGATACTGTCCAGGTCATACCAACTGTATATTCCCTAGTCTACTTGTGGACAAAACCAAATTACCAAAAGCAAGACAACAGAGGTCATATTCCAAGAAATAAACAACTCCCCATTATGTCTTTAGATAATTTCTGATCCTATTTCTTTGCTTTGAATATGTTCATAGGAACATGCCATGATTAGTCTGCAAAAACGTGTAAATCGTTTTAACTCTGGTTTACCAAGACAGGGCACAGTGTAACTGCAGTGATATTCACTGACAGCAGTTTTCATAAGAAACACTGGAGAAAGCTAATAGCTGGCAGATCGAGAATTTAAGTGAATCACAGCATTGCCGCTCACAAAAAAATCTGAGTAAAAACAATCTTTTTTTAAAATAAAAGTTTTATTGGAGAAAAATAGAACCACCACATACACAGGGAAAAAGAGCACAAAAAGCCGACCGATACAGAACAACTGAAAGTCACATTTCTCCAATGGAGTCTGCAATTGCTTTTAATTTGTTAAACAGCTCCCCCTATTTTTAATAGTCTTGCTAATTTTTCAGCTAAAACAGTATCAAGCTTTCAAAAAAACAAAGAACTTCAAGGAATAGACCCACTTATAGTGAAGGTAACATCAAGAGATTCCTCCTAATAGGACCCATTTTATCTACGAATTGCTTTAGAATAACTCTTGAGTCTGGGTTATAGTCCAAGTATCACAGAGAACATCAGGGATGAGTTAGAGCACTGATGGTCCAGTACGTAGAGAGTGCTAACAAAATAGCCACATTTCCTTGTCAGATGACCTCCTGTAGGGAAACCAAGGAGCTGAGAACATATACGCAAGGTCTGCTCAAAAAATATAGGAAGGAGCCGGGTGTGGTGGCGCACGCTTGTAATCCCAGCATTTGGGAGGCTGAGACAGGAGGATCTGGGTTCTAGGCCAGCCTCAGCTATCTAGTGAGGCACTACTCCGCAACTTAGTGAGACCCTGTTTCAAAATAAAGAATAAAAAATAGGGCTGGGGGTATATATATATATATATATATATATATATATATATATATATATATATATATATGATATATTTATTTATATATATTAGACATATTTATATATATATATATAAATAAATATATATATAGCTGGCCACAGGTCTTTGAGAACTCAAGAGAACAATCAATAGTCCCAAGTCTCCTCAGTTGAAGGTTGACAACTAGGCATTCTTCCTAATGGCTCCAAATAGGCAAGGAAATATGCTGTTGCAAAAAGTATTGAAGAACTACTGATTTGTAAAAAAAAAAAAAAATCAATTTTCTGCTATATCCTAATTAATTTCCTTCAAGGAAAAACAAGGAGAAAAAATAAAAACCTATGGATGGTCAAGAGAAGCCTTTTACTCACATTATCAGTAGTAAAAACAGTCTTTAACATGGAAAATAATTATGTTATAATGTGAAACAAAAAAGATGAAATAAAAACTCTATATTTAGTGTGGTTAATTAATCTTAAAAATGGTATATAGGAAAAAGACTGAAAGAAATTATGACAAAATGTTGCCGTCTGTCATGCCCAGGTGACATCACTACTGTATATGTAAACTGTGGTAGAGGAGTCATGGACAGAGCCGGACATGGTGGCGCACACTTGTAATCCCAGCACTTGGGAGGCTAAGACCAGAGGATCCGGGTTCTCGGCCAGCCTCAGCTCTCCGCAACTTAGAGAGACCCTGTTTCAAAATAAAGAATAAAAGATAGGGCTGGGGGTGTAGCTCGAAGGTAGAATGTCCCTGGGTCAATCCCCAGTACAGCCAAAAAAAAAAAAAAAGGAGTCATGGACAATTTCTGCTGGGTGTGGTATAATGTCAGTACTTGGGAGGCTGAAACAGGAGGATTGCAAGTTTGAGGCCAGCCTCTGAAACTTCCCAGTACTGCCAAAAAAAAAAAAAAAAAGTCAATTTCTGAGACATTTGACATTTGGAGACTAAGGGTTTGTACCTGGTAATCTTCATGAGACCAAGTGATACTTATGAGGTCAGCAGGGCTGATGCTAATGGGGATGGCTATTTCTATTCTATTTGTCAAACTGAAACAAATGATGAAATAAATCCAAAGATCATAAAAAAAAGGAACTTTAAGATTTATCCTTGCTCAACTTCAAAACTGCAACGTTTCAAGTTTTGAGTAAGACAGGGATTATGACACCATTTTAATGCCTGTTATTTTCTATAGATATTATCCCAACGAGTCATAATTTCAACTTTTCTGATTCCCTACAGGGCAGTACATTGATTTCTTTAATGGGCATGGTGGCGCGCACGCTTGTAATTCCAGTACTTGGGAGGCTGAGATAGGAGTATCACAGGTTTGAGGACAGCCTCAGCAAATAGTGAGAATCTCATCAATCTAGTGAGACCCGGTTTCCAAATAAGAAATAAAATAAAGAATAAAAAATAGGACTGGGGGCGTAGCCCAGAAGTAGAATGCCCCTGGGTTCAACCCTCAGTACCAAAAAAAAAAAAAAAAAAAAAAAAAAAAATCTAAATTTGGAGCTCTAGACAAAACACTAATAAAATAACCTGCACATCTCCCCCCAAACCCAGGTTTAATCAAGTATGTCTCTTTTTTTTTTTAATTGAACCCAGGGGCATTCTGCCTCCGAGCTACACCCTCAGTCTCCCAGCCTGATATAATTTTTTGTTTTGAAACAGTGTCTCTAGGTTGCTGAGTGTCTTATCACATTGCTGAGGCTGCCCTTGAACCTGCAATCCTTCTCTCTTAGCCTACCAAGTACTGAGATCCGGCACTCAAGAGGATTTACTCAGCAGAGTAATTATAAATGCTATAGATTCTTAGTATTAAGTATACATGTTTATTCATATATTTGATAAAAAATATCAGGATTTTTTTTTTTTGCGGTACTGGGGATTGAACCCAGGGGCATTCTACCTCCGAGTTAGGGGCATTCTACCTCTGAGTTACACCCCAAGCCATATTTTTTATTTTTCTTTTGAAACAGAGTCTTGCTAGGTTGATGAGAGTCTCACTACTTGTTGAGGCTGTCTCAAACCTGGGATCCCCATCTCAGCTTCCCAAATACTGAGATTAAAGGTGTGCACCACCACGCCCAGCAGGACTGAGTTTTGATCTGTTTAAATCTTTTCTTTATGGTGGCATAACATGCTCATGTTTAAAAGAAAAAAAAAAAAAAAAGACAGGAGGCTAATTCCAAAAGTATATTCAATATGGAAGAAGTTAAAAAAGGTCAAAGCTCGAGGGTCCAAATCTACTGAGGCTTAACAATGCTGTCAACACAATGTCAGCAAAGCCACCCAAAATGTAGCTCAAGTCCACGGCCTGGCCGGGAGCTTGGAGCCAATCAGGGCAGGGCTTCCCAAACTAATGAACCCGTAGACTCTCTGGTCTTGCCTGACATCTGTTTTCAGTTTTCAGGGTTGTGTCTGAAGTTAGTCTAAGAGAAAACATACCAAAAAAAAAAAAAAAAAAAAAAATTTCTGCTGAGTAGAAGGAAAAACTAAATGACACTAAGAGAAAGAGAAAGAGAAAGGGAAGACAAGAGGGAGAAGAGGGAGGAAAGGAGGAAGAGAGAAAGAAAGAAGGGAATAAAAGATGTGGGAAAGCCAAGTGTGGTGGTGTGCGCCTGTAATCCCAGTACTTGGGAGGCTGAGATAGGAATTGAGGTTTGAGGACAGTCTCAGCAACCCAGTGAGACCTTGTATCAAAGTAACATAGGGCTAGGAGTATGTGGCTCAGAGGTAGAACACTCCAAGGTTCAATCTCCAATACGGAAAAAAAAAAAAGTGGGAAATCTTTAATGCTGCAGAGTCCAAGGAAGGGCCCCACTGACGAAATGCTCTAGAACAAAGCCCTTGTCTCTAAGTCTTCCTTCCTCTCCCTCCACTTTAAACCCTTCCCCACATGCAAAGGAAGACACATGACTTCAAGCACTGGATCAGCTCAGGACACAGCTCTTGTGGATGTGTACAATAGATCTGAGTCACTTGTTCGTTTTGTAAACATGAAGAAATCACACTTTTAGAACTTCCTCCTACATGACATTCACAGAGCTCTGCAATATGCCTCACACAGAGCATTTACTCTTCCCTCACCCACACCCACAGATGTCAGGAGGGACAGATCCCGGCTCACTGAACGCTCACCCCTTCCAGGCTGGTGACCATTCCAGTGGCAAGGACAGGGAGGTGGAAGTAGAGCTGACGGGCCGTGAGGTGGACGAGCCCTGGCGGGGCCAAAAGGAACCGCAGAGAGCTGGCCAGTCGGCAGGAACCCAAGGCCTCTGACTTCCTCAGGTCCCCAGGGCTGCTCCTCCCCTCCCTGCTGGGGCACAGGATACCTCCTCGGAGACTCTTTTATGCCGCAGTTTCCTCACTCATCTGTAAGCGTCTCAAGGGCAGGGAAAACTCTTTCTTCCATTTTGAGATTCCCCGTGTGTGGCACATGGAAGGGGCCCAGTGTCAGCATGTGGACACCAATCTTTTTCTCTTCCTTCTTCTTCTTCTTTTTGGCAGAATTGAAGATTGAATCCAGGGCACTCTATTACAGAACTACATCCCCAGCCCTTTCTCTCTCATTCATTCATTCATTCATTCATTCTTGGTACTGGAGATTGAACCCAGGAGGCATTCTATGTCTGAGCTATGCTCTCAGCCCTATTTTTTATTTTTATTTTGAAACAGGGTCTCATTAGGTTGATGAGCATCTCACTACTTGTTGAGGCTGTCCTTGAATCCGAGATCCTCTTATCTCAGCCTCCCAATTGCTAGGATTATAAGTATGCGCCACCACACCCAGTTTACCCCCAGCCCTTTTTATTTTATTTATTTATTTACTTATTTATTTATTTATTTTTTGCGGTACTGGGGATGGAACCCAGGGTCATTCTACCTCTGGGCTACACTCCCAGCCCTATTTTTTATTCTTTATTTTGAAACAGGGTCTCACTAAGTTGCAGAGGACCTCACTGAGTAGCTGAGGCTGGCTGTGAACCCGGATCCTCCAGTCTTAGCCTCCTAAGTACTGAGATTACAAATGTGGGCCACCATGGCTGGCTCCTAGCCCTTTTTATTTTGAGACAGGATCTTGCTTAGTTGCTGCACTGGCCTTGAACTTTCCATCCTCCTGTTTCGGCCTTCTGAGTGGCTGGGATTATACACATGTCCTCTGACCTTAAGAGGACCCTGATGGCTTCTTCTGCAGAAAAAAGGGACTCACATTTCCTTCAAACATGTACTTAAGGAGGGTTGCACCCAAGCCTAGACACCATTTGGTTCTACTATAAACTGAGAGACAGGTGTCAATGTTTCTGTAGGCTATAAATCTTTTTTCTCCTCTATCTCATTAGGATACTGTGAAGATGAAACAAAATGTTTCCTTGTTAGAGGAAAAAACCTAGTAAGTGGATAAAGACAGCTGCAAAAACAATGTCAGAAGAACTTGAAAGGGCAGAGCGGGTGACTAGTGGACCTCGCTTTTCATTTTCAAAGCTTTTGGGGGTCTGAGTCCTTGCTCTGCAGCACCTGTCTGCTGGAGGTCCTCAGACTCAGAAGGCAATACAAGCAACAGAACCCTCTGGTAAGAGGGGAAGAACAAACAAAGCAAAGAAAAAGGCTTTAAGAACTTGCTCTGTGAACTCCATGGGAAAAGAAAAAGACCCCAAACAGCTCCCTTTCCGATCACATCATAAAGATGTCGGGTGCAGGTGTGGATGGGACCTGGATGCCACCGTCAGCAGTAGACTGATATTGAGCACCGGGCACGCACCCCTCAATGCTGCAGCACGACAAGGCCGCAGTATAGCTCACCAACTCCTTGGACTGCAGTCCTTACCTCTTAAGACAAAAGAACTAACCCGGAAAGGCACTTGGTAGAGGTCACTGGGTGAGCCCTCTCTCACCCAGAGGCCCTCTGCTGCCAGCCCAAGCCAGGAACAGGCAAGCGGAAACTTCAGAGGCAAGGAAGAGGTGTGCTAAAAATAAATGAAAGGTTAACATCAAGGAGACAGAGAAATTATGCTGGGAATGTAATCAGTGCACTAATTACAGGGTCATAATTAGGAGCAATGGAATGAAATTAAGAAAAGGAAAATTGCAATTGTCAGGAAGAACCTGGTGAGGGAGAGAGGAGTTTCTCACACTCTGTACAGACTGAAGGCCATTCATCAGAACAAAGTCAGTTCAAAACGAGTGAGCAATTATTTCAAGAGAATTTATTTTTGTTACCAAAAGTAGACCAGGTTACTTGATGACACACAGAGGCCTCTTGTATCTAATTTTATCATCCTGTTCTTATTCTAAATTAAATAGTAAAAAAAGCTAATGATAAAAAAGCCCATGACTACTTCATTCCAAAAATATGATTCAACTTCTAAGGAGATCAAAATGGCAAAACAAGTACAAATAAAAAGAATGAAACATGGTCAAACGCGCTTCCATTTACACCAGATTTATAGATGAGAAAAGAACACTAAAAATAGGATTTTTCTTATTTTCCAGAAGTAATATAGTTATTTTAGTTTTCAGAAAGAATAATACAGAGATGGCAATTAAACTTGAGCACTGTCAGTCAAAAGTGAAGAGCTGAAACTTGTGGCCCCAAACATGGTCAAGCTTCCCATTGTATTAAAAGATGTTGAAGGCTTATGTTTCCTGGGATCAGAAGCAAAATCTAAAGACAATGTATTTTCTCTTCCTCATTTAGAAGCCAAGATATGATTCATGTGACTTTTATCTTAGAGAGCAGGGTTGGAGCAGACAGTGAAGCCAAGCCCCAGCGCAGTGGCTGAGCACCAAGACAGCCAGCTGGGGGCTCTGGGAGGCTGAGGCTGGAGAGGATCTGGAGTTTGAGGCCAGCCTGCGCAACTTAGCACCACCCTGCCTCAAAAAAAAAAAAAAAAAAAAAAAAAAAAAAAAAAAAAAAAAAAAAAAAAAAAAAAAAAAAAAAAAAAAAAAAAAAAAAGGGACGGTGGGAGGGACAGGGACCCTGAGTAAGATAAGCACAGAAAGTGGCTGCTACTTCCACAACATTCTCAGCAGAGGGCTTAGGAGCAGCCTTTCTGCTCAGCAGCCTCTGTAGAGGATTGTACAGCCTCAATCATATGCACAAAACCCTGGTACATCTATTACAATATACCATACAATGAAAACATCTGAAGGTGAGATTTCAGATGTTACTTATTTTTCCACGCTCCTAAAATGTAAGCCCGCTTGTCTCTTCTTCCTTTCTTCCACCCGCCCTGCCATGAAGAGAGTGACTATCATGCTTAGTAGGTCCTGTGTAGCCAACATAAAGGAGACAGAGTCCTCGATCTAAAGGACTCGCTGCTCAGTGTTGGGACAGAAAGTGCCATTAATGACGACAGGTGGCATGGGTTCCGTGAGCTCCAGCGTGGACTCCTGAGGGGCGGGCCACTCCTAGCTTCCTGGGGGAGTTGAGGGAGACTGTGAGGCTGGGGAGACAAACTGGGGGCAGACGGGACACAAGGCAGACAGACCTGCAGGACACCAGATGCTACTGAGCAGTGACCCTTGTGCAGTGGCCTTCTAAAATGTCTCCTCTCTCAGCCGGGCGTGGTGGTGCACGCTTGTAATCCCAGCATTTGGGAGGCTGAGACTGGAAGATCCGGGTTCGAGGCCAGTCTCAGCTACCTAGTGAGGCACTGCGAAACTTACTGAGACCCTGTTTCAAAATAAAGAATAAAAAATAGGGCTGGGGGTATAGCTTGGAGGTAGAATGCCCCTGAGTTCAATCCCCAGTACCGCAAAAAAAAAAAAAAAAAAAAAAAAAAGTCTCCTCTCTGCATGTGAATTACAAACAGAATGTTTTTGACAAGATTTCTCCGGGTTAGTCATACTTTGTGTTCTCCACAGTTTGTCTGCTCATCCTTGACCTTCATGTCAATTGGAAATCTAGGGCTAGAGCTATAATTAGGTTTTTAGGGAATTCTTGAAAACCTTTGTTCTGAATTCAGATGCTGAGGTGTCTGGAGCAACTTGATGGGCTGAGTCAGTCCTAATCAAAGCCCTTTTCCATAAGCCTTCATTTTTATAGTACATAGAATATTGATTGCTCCTGTAAAGAATTTCACTTACAGTCTCACTACTGACAACAGGCACTGTATTTTGGAAGGACGGACAGTCTGCAGGCAGATTCAATATAAGAGAGTTTACAGCGCTCAGGATTTTATGACACAGGCTTTCATCTTGTAGAATGTTAACTATGTAATTGCTAACTTGGTTTTTCTTTTCTGTATTGCTTCTAAGGCTCTGATAAAATGTTTGTTGCCATTGCATATGAAACTCATCCGTGAACCACCAATGGTATTTTACTCTTCGTGGGAATTTTGATGCAATAGGTGTTTGCACACTGCTGTCAGAAACAAATAAGATTCATTACGTGTAATGAAAGAAAACATAGTCTTTCAAAGAAAAGTGGAAAAAAATTCAAGCCAAGAGGACTTTGAGAAATCTTGTAGGAAGAAACTTTTGTGTTCCTTTTTTTTTTTTCAAGTATTGGGGATTGAACCCAGGGGTATTCTACCTCCGAGCTACATCCCCAGTCCTATTTTTAAATTCTTTTATTTTGAAATGGGATCTCACTAAGTTGTGGAGGGCCTCACTAAGTAGCTGAGGCTGGCCACAAACCGGGATCTTCCTGTCTCAGCTTCCCAAGAACTGAGATTACAAATGTTCACCACCATGCCCAGGTCTTATGTGTTCTGTTGATTTGACTGTAGGAGAAATATTTTCTGGAGATTTTACATAAGAGGCAGTCCCTCTCACCCCCAACCAACAACTAGGATAGAAAAACACCTGGCCTGAGTCAACTGATTGGCAGTTAGAGGAAAATAGCACTTAGGTAGGAAGAGCAGCAGAATGGCAGGAAGCTCCCGGCTCTGCCACTGATAGGCTCTGTGATCTGCGAGGTCATGCCACCTCTATTGACCTTGATCTTGCTCCAATCTAAAAATTAAGGGATGAGAATAGGAAAGTGGGGAGCCTCTATGGACTCAAAAACCCATTCCAGTTTAAAAACCTTTATCCTTACAATCATTATCAGACTATCTCAAAGAGCAAACAGACAAAAGTTTTCATGAATATTTAATGAGTCAACTCAAGCAACTCCTTACCCTGATCTCAAGGCAAACCTGCCTCCAAGAGTCAACGCATTTGCAAGCCAAACTTGCACAACAACCTAATTTATGTTACAGAAATAAATGACCATTAGTAACCTGGCAAATAAAATTTGGATTTCAAGTGATGAAAACATGTTTCACTATGACCAATATTAAGTAAATTGAGCAACAGAGCTGGTTGCCCAAGCCCAGCAGGTAGGTGCAATGCGGTTATTACTAACATTTTGAAAACTGTATTCAGGAAACCTTATAATCACAGCATTATTTACAAGAGTCAGTGGACTACAAAAAAGAATTATGTTCAGACCTGTCACATACTTACAGGGGGAGTAGGACGGCAAGTCAGCAACTCAGACAGAAATCAAGTCAGTGGCTGGAACGTGTTTTCCCAGCGAGAGGGAACAAACTTCTCACTGTGCCACAGACCTTTAAAGCCAAACGTTTGCCCATTCTTCTCTTTATACCTCGAGATTACAAAAACTTCATATGGGTGTTAATTATTTTTAAAGACTTCTACCGGTTAGTTGCAATTCACACAAACCTGTAATTTCACCAACAATAAGCAGCCCATGTAACTACAAAAGGTCAAGAAGATCAGACGTGGGGCTATCACATGGGTGCTTACTAAACACACAGGGCCAAATCACTGTGCTCCTCGGGGGAGGATTCCATCATTCCCAGATGACTAATAGTTAATCTTCTATGTTGCAGGCAGTAAAATGCCATGCATGGCAAGCCAAACTGTGAACCCACCATGTGAATTTCCTTGCAGCCCACTTCTCCCATTCAACCCGAGCAGTTAAGGTCCTGCAGGCCACCAGGATGCTCATCAGTTCTCTGAACCTGCTCACCTCCTCAGCTGCTTTCACAGCATCTAGCTCCCCACATCACCAACCAGTCCAGCCCCCCTTCTCCACCTCCTGCCTGGGTCAGTGTGGCAGGAGTCAGAGCTGGGCGAATCCTGCCTCCCCAAGTGGCTTGATGTGGGGCAAGTGACCACTTCTCAGAGCTTAGCTTCCCCATCTGTATGAGGGACGAAACTTAATTGGCAGGACTGTTATAAGGATTAAGTAGTTGAGTTTCTAACTTACTTTAGTTGAGTAACTGACTATTTAATGTGTTCAGCATATTACACAATGCTCAACAAGTCTTCTTTTTTCTTTTCTTTTCTAGGATACTGGATGTGCTTGCTTTTGCCTTCTGTCTCAATGTTCTGTCTTTGTATATTCTTCAAAACCATATCAATGCCAGGTGTGGTGGTGCACGCCTATAATCCCAGTATTTGGGAGGCTGGGACATGAGGATTGCAGGTTTGTGGCTAGCCTCAGCAACTTAGTAAGGTCATTAGCAACTTAGCGAGACCCTGTTTCAAAATAAAAAATAAAATGGGGCTGGGATGTAGCTCAGAGGTGGAATGTCCCTGGGTTCAATCCCCAGTACCACAAAACAACCAACCAACCAACAATAACAAGAAAGATATCAATGATTCATCCCTACAGGGAGCGGGGGGCCCTGTCAGGCTTCACTTTCCCTGTTCTTCTCTCTCTATTACAAGGTGCTGTGTGGTAACATATGGTCTTCCCTAGTTTACAGTTTGTGTTAGTTCTTATCTGTTAGTGACTTAGGACGATGCCAGGTCTGTATGCGATGTTTTCTGAGGAGGTGTCACTCAGTGCCACTGTATCGTGGGTTGACAGGACACACCAACCCACCTCTCCACTTTGAACTCTTCCCTTTGGCTGAGCCATGCCCGTTCTCAATCTTACCCCTCCCACCGGCCCCCATTATCAGTAACTGCATTATAAATGACATCTGCTTATCTCTGGGAGCTTCCTCTTCTCTATCTCACTGGGTCATATCACCACGTCAATGATCTGCCAAACAGGTAACCTCGGATCATTTCCCACCTGTCCTTTCTTAAGCATGGTGCAGACTACTGCAGGGGTCCATGCCGTTTCGTTCCCCCCACTTTCTACACCTCATCACTTTGCTCCTTTCTTTGTTTGTAGACATAAGCAGAATTTCTCAGCCACCTCCTGGCCGCAATCCATGGCCTTCCTCCCAGTGTTCTTAGTGAGGTCCCAAGGAGGAGGATGCCACCCTGAGCCAGTGCACCACCCCCCCAGGCCCTCTAGTTTTGAGCAGGTTACTCAATCTCTGAGTGGACATGTCACCTGTAAAGGTGCCTGTCACCTGTCACCTGTCTGGATGGAAACATCTGTCCATAGGGATGCCCTGAGGAAAGACATTTCTATAAAGTGCTACACACAGGGCTTGGCACACAGTAGCTGTTCAGAAATGGTGGCAGCGAGATCTCCCTTCCGGAGCGGCTTCCCACAGCCCAGCGTCTCCATTGTGCCCGCCGCTGTCCTGTGTCTGGCAGTGATAGGGAGTGTCCGGCCTCCTCCGCAGAGTCCTGTCATGGCTTCCCTGCGGTACAACACACACTTGTCCACTGCTTCAAGACTTCTTTCCAGGTTGCTTTGAGACCCTTCATCACCTTCTTTGGTCCAATCCTTCTCAAACACACTCTGTCCACCGCCCCCTGGGGTATATCCTGGGTTCTACAGGCCTAGATTTCCTTGAAATGCCAACTTCCAACTAACGCCTTTCCTGATTAAATATGATAGGCACCCTCGAGCAAAACAAGTCGGCTTCAGGACGAGGAGGTGGGAAGAGCTCATGCAACCCTTCTCTAAGCTGAGAGGTGGCCCGCTTGTCTCCGTGCTCCTTCCAGACTGGAAGATCAGGTTCTCTGCCTTCAACAAACATGGCTCCCTTGCCTGCTCCCGCCTATCAGTGCTGTTCTGTGACCTCTGAGGTCCCTTTGCCTGAGCTCGGTTTTCAAGGGCAGAGACCATTATCTGGGTAAGTCACTTAGTGCAGGCTGGAGCTTGAGCCCCAGATAGCACATGCATTTAGATGACGATGATCAGAACACCTCCAGGGAGGCGCAGACAGCTGCCACTCGATGACTCAGACCTCTCCGCTAAAGGGCTTAATTTAGCACCCTTTCAGTTGTCTAAAGAATAGGCCTGGAGGAAAGGGCAAAATGAGCTGAATACTTTTAACTAGTTTAACGTCACAATGGCCCTGTAAGGCCAGAGGTGCCATCTCTGCAGTACAGATGAGGCCGCACATGCAGCAGCTTCTGAGTTCCACCTCAGTTAATGGGGGGACGCAGGGGCCTAGGCAGCAGTGGGACAGCCCTGTTCTGACCTGGAGGGTGAGCTGAGCTGGGGCAGGCCTCTGCTCTCACCAGCCCCGCAAATGACCCCAAGGCTGCGCATCCTCATCGGAAAGAGGCTTAGCAGTGGTTCTTGAATCTGGCAGGGTAGCAACCGCAGCGAGAACTGTATTATACATAAATCTCGATTCTTAGGCCCACTCTTGGAGATTCTGATTCTGTAGGTCCAGAGTGGGGCCCAGAATACTTTATTTTCTGCATGTGCCCCCCTTTGGGAACAAGTGCCACTGGCAGCCATAAATGTTTATGACACTGAATTCACAGTGCAGTTTCCATTCAGACAACCTTGTCTCTCCCAAGCTCCCAAACCGATTAGGTCATCTGCCCCCCACCCTCACCCCTGAGGATCCACTGGACAATTTCCAAGCACATTGCATGGTAGCTTACCACATTCATGAGAACCCAAAGAATTTTGAAATCAAAGATTGGTTCATATGACTAAATTGCGTCTCACGGGGGCCACTGAAGAGGTAATCTTGTTTTGACAGAAACCCAAGTTCAAGTGCAGGAACTCCTTGCTGCCAAACCAAAATGGAATACCAAAGGGAGTTCCAAAGGAGCAGACCTGCTACAGAAACATATGGAGCATTCTTTTGAAAAGAACACCTGTACGCTGAGCGTGGTGGCGCATGCTTGTAATCCCAGTACTTGGGAGGCTGAGACAGGAGGGTTGCAGGTTTGAAGCCAGCATCAGCAACTTAGTGAGGCTCTCAGAAACTCAGTGAGACCCTGTTTCCAAATAAAATATAAAATAGGTCTGGGGATGTAGCCTGGAGGTAGAAAGCGCCTGGGTTCAATCCCCAGTAACTAACACACACACACACACACACACACACACACACACACCCCACAAGAACACCTGCATACATCTGGATTTGCTTGCCAAGAGCATAAACATTCAGTGAGAGTCTTACCAAGGGAAGAACTAGCTCAAGAAACAGCTTTGTAATGTGAGAGCTATTACTTACTGGAGGCTCACTGTGGGCTGCTTCTCAGCTAAGCATATTACACACCCTGACCCTCAATGGATGCACTCTCACACAAGTAATCTTATTCACCTCTTGGAAACTGAGGCTCACACAGCCACACAAACCCACACATATTTGATTCTATAAACCATGCAGTACTAGTGCTATGGCCAATACCGAATGTATTTAAGGTCAAAATTTCTAGAATATCTAACAGTGAATAGGAAGGCTCAGCAACTCTGCCAATTTTCTAACCATCTATGAACTGGAGACAAAAGTATGTACTTTATGGAATTCTCAAGTTGGCTTTAAGAAGGAGCACTTGGATAAATGGGAAGAGAAACACAAATAAAATACAGACCCCCAGCTCCCATTCTTGATGTTGATTTGCTCCTCTGTGTGCCCTTGAAAGAGCCAGTTTTCATATCTGGCTGTGGCTTCCATATCACAGAGCGAGGATGATAGCAGCTACTTACATGGCGAGGATGTTGTGAGAATTAAATAGATTAAGTCCACAAAGCGGCTTTGATCTCCTTAGAGAAAAGTGCCAAGTAAGTGAAATACAGGATGACTATTTGTCCTTGCGAAGGCTGCAGCCGACCAGAGCGGAGGACCAGACTTCCTCCAGTGCTCTCTAATTCCACACTTCACCCCTGCAAATAAATGTGCAACAGCAAGACACGGATCATGCTCTACCCCAGTCATTTTACCATTGATTGGCTTTGAAATGAAGTAAGCTTGCCTTAAATCCCTTGGAAGGGGATTTGGCTTCTGGAGGAGTAAAGGAACTTAGAACAAACAACCAAGTGGTCTGATGTTAAAGGTGGTCCCCCAATTGTATATACAAAATTGTGTATACAAAAACTGTTACTTTCTGCTAACAACATAATGGGTTTTCGATGTCTGGAGGAGGAGAACCTGTAGTTTTTAACTTTCCCATGCCAAGTGTTCCCACTGTTTGAGGTCGCCCTTTCCCATTACACCACACTTGACATTTACACAGGGTTTTACAATCTTTTTATTATCTACTGTCCACAGCGCTTATGAGGGAGGCCCGAGTACTGATAACCACTTTACAGGTGAGGAAGCAGTCAGAGAAGTCTAATGACTTGTGCAAAATTATGAGAAGCTTTCTTCCCTAATGTCTGACACTTGACTGCCTCCTCCACAGCGCATGTGCACAAACACCTACTGCAAAAAGGGAACAAGACTGGGTTTCTCTTTTAGTGGACTCCAGAGTTACATTAAAATGGAAAGGAGAGCCGAGTGTGGTGGCGCACGCTTGCAATCCTAGCATTTGGGAGGCTGAGACTGGAGGATCCGGGTTCGCGGCCAGTCTCAGCTACCTAGTGAAGCTCTCCGCAACTTAGTGAGACTCAGTTTCAAAATAAAGAATAAAAAATAGGGCTGAGGGTATAGCTCGGAGGTAGAATGCCCCTCAGTTCAATCCCCAGTACCACACACACACACACACACACACAAAAACAACAACAACAACAACAACAACAACAAAAAAAACGGAAAGGAGAGCCGAGCGTGGTGACACACACTTGTAATCCCAGCACTTGGGAGGCTGAGACTAGAGGATCCGGGTTTGAGGCCAGCCTCAGCTACCTAGTGAGGCACTCCACAACTTAGTGAGACCCTGTTTCAAAATAAAGTATATATATACACATATACATATATAAAAGCTGAAAGGAGCTGCGATCATCTAGTCCAAGCCCCACACTACAACTCAGCCCAGAGGGAGCACAGGCAGTGTCGCCCAGATCGAGACCTGCCTTTCCCAAGCCAACTGCCTCCTGTTGAGATGTGCTAGATCTAAACTCTGTTTTCTTTAGCACCTAGTATGCACTCCACGCTTTCGAAATGACTGGCTTGTGAGATGTGGAATTGACTCTGGTGTCCCCCAGGTCACCGGACCCCTTAGACCCCTAGTAGAGTGGTGTTTCCCAGGTTAGCCTTGTTCCCGCCCCTGAGACACGTGATCCCTGAGTACGTGCAGCTTCCCCTTCCCTTTGGCTGGTTTGGGAGACAGGTGATAATAAGAAAAATGAAACAACCACTCTTACAGTGATGCCATCAACAACAATCGCCACCATCCATCCCTGAGCTAAGTGAACTCTGAGATTTAATTCACAGTGTGTCTCACAACCACTTCATGAGGCAGGTTACTGTATTATTGGGAACTGAGGCACTGAGATAAATCTGTCCAATGCCACACAGCTAGGAAGCCTGGTTCCAGAGGCCACACTTGTTACTACTCTATACCTAACAAAGGGCCTACAGGCTGTCTGTCACTCTTAGCCCATGGTATCAGAACAATCTGGACAGGTGTGTTGCTGGGAAGGAAGATCAGCTGGCAACAGGACTGTTAGCAACCAAAGACAGATATGGATTCCGACTGGAGATCAACATAAACACAGAACCCTGAAAGTAAACAAAATACAACCAGGAAATCTGGGAAACTAGAAAGGAAACATAGATCAAAAAACGCTGGCAGCATTGAGGCTCCATGACACCTTGGGAGGCAGAGCCAGCAGATAGAGCTGGCCCCGCTCTCAGCTGAGGCTCCTGCAGCGGCAGCGGCCACCGTCCCCAGACTGAAGGCACCTGGCAGAGCTGCAGAGGTGCACAGCTTTTCAAACGCTTCCAAGAACACCCTAATCAGCCTCACGGGGACCAGCTGTGAGGAACGGACACCTGCCGCTGTGGACTGAGGTCAGCCTGCCCTTGCCGTTCAGACTTGGCTACCCAGAAGGATCTGACCGGCTGGGAGCACCACCATTTTTTTCTTTTTCTTTCTTTTTTTTTTGCAGTACTGGAGGTTGAGACCAGGGACACTCTACCTCCCAGCTACACTCCAGCCCTATTTTATTTTATTTTATTTTTTGAAACAGGATCTCACTAAGTTTTGGAGGGCCTTACTAAGTAGCTGAGGCTGGCTGCAAACCTGTGATCCTCCTGTCTCAGGCTCCCAAGTACTGGGACTACAAGTGTGCACCACCACGCCCAGCTTGCAGGAGTCCATCTAGAGCTGCCGCAACGTGAGTCGGGAGCAGGGTCCTCTGGATGGAGGCTCATCCATTGGCTGGTGTGCTCACAGCTCCGTCCTGCGTGAGTCTGGCCAGTGGCACTCACGTTTCTATGGTCTGCAGACAGGTGCGACATGGGCAGCAGAGACGGCTCCAAGTCAGAGCCGCAGCGAAGTAGTGACTAGATGTTTCCTCTGCTATGGGAGTTGGGACAAGATGACCTCGGATGTTATTTCCAGCTGTAACATTTGAAGGTTATCACTCCCTTGCCACTAAAAAGAAAGCCAGGGAATGGAAACCCAGCTGACCAGAATTAGTGGAAAGGCTGATAGAGATTCTGATGAAACATCGATGATTAATAGCAAATCAGCGATTCAGGCCAGAAACGGAACTCCAAGGAGAGACTCCGAGCCCAAGCCTGTGAGTCACATGAAGAATCTTCAAGCTCACCGTTTGAAAACACTCGAGTTGGGCTCGCACCCATGCCTGGCTGACGTCCAGATCTGCACCCATGGAAAGGTGTCTCAGGACACTCCTCCTGCCCAGACCCTCAGGGCGCCCTGTCATTCACGTTCTGGGCGCTCCACAGGCTTTTACACACATGTACAGTGAACATACCCATCCCCCAAAGCTTCCCTTGCTGCTTTACAATTCCTTCCTTCTGCACCATCCCACTACCAAGCTCACCCCCGTAAATGGAATCACATCTTATGCACTCTCTTTTTGATCTGGTTCCTTCCTGTTTTTTGCTGAGTGGTATTGTCTTCTATGCATAGGCCACAAAATGTTTATCTGTTCATCTGGTATGGGACATGTGGATCGTTTATAGTTTTAAACCATTACAAACACAGCTGCTGTGAACATTTGTGTAGTGTAGGTCTTTGTATGGCATATGCATCCAATGCTCCTGACTAGATGCTTAGAGGGAGATGCCTGGGTAGATATATGTTTAACTTTTTTTTTTGGTACTGGGGATTGAACTCAGGGGCATTCTACCTCTGAGCTACATCCCCAGTCAGATTTAACTTTTAAACAGACTACTGAACTGCATTCTAGAGAAAAAAAATGTTTGTATCATTTTACAGTCCCACTAACAGGATAAGAGAATCAGATTCCACTTATCTTTTTTTTTTTTTTTTTGCGGTACTGGGGATGGAATCCAGGGGCATTCTACCTCTGAGCTACACCCCCAGTCCTATTTTTTATTCTTTATTTTGAAACAGAGTCTCAGTAAGTCTAAGTTGCAGAGGGCCTCACTAAGCAGCTGAGGCTAGCCCTGAACTCGGATCCTCCTGGTCTCAGTCTCCCAAATGCTGGGATTACAAGCGTGCCACCACGCCCAGCTAGATCCCACTTATCTTTGTCAACACTTGTAATGGAAATTCTTTTTTTTAACCTTTAAAAATTTTGCTTTTTAAAATATTAGCTACTCAACCTGGGCATGGTGGCACACAGCCTCAGCTATCTAGTGAGGCTCTCTGCAACTTAGTGAGACCCTGTTTCAAAATAAAGAATAAAAAATAGGGCTGGGGGTAGCTCAGAGTAGAATGTCCTTGAGTTCAATCCCCAGTACTAACAAAAAAAAAAAAAAAAAAAAAAAAAAAAAAAAAAAAAAAAAAAAAAAAAAAAAAAAAATTAGCCACTCTAACAGGTGTGTAATATTTCATTATGATTTTAATCTGTATTCCCTAATAAATAAGAGGCTAAGAGTCATCTTTACATGTGCTTATTATTCACCTATATAGTTTCTTTTAAGTGTACTTTCACTTCAATATTTTTTGTCTAATTTCTATATCTTTGGAAAATCTTTTTTCCATTTTTTGGATTGATTTCTTACTAAGTCTTGAGAGTTCTTTTTATATTCTGGACATAAGGCCTTTATTAGATTTCTGATTTGAGAATAATGTTTCTCAGTCTGACATTCATCCTTTAATTCTAATCAGAGTACCTTTTGAAAAGCACAAGTTCCGAATTTTGATGAAATCCACTTTAGTTTTTTTTTTCTTTTAATGGATTGCACTTTTGGTGCTATATTTACAAAATCTTTGCCTAAACCAAGGTCAGTTTCTCTGTTTTCTTCTAGGATTTCTATAGTTTCAGGTTATACTTAGATATATGACTCATTTTGAATTAATTTTCATTTATGGTGTATGATATTTATTCTAAATATGTGCATATCCAGCTACAGGACCATTTGTTGAAAAGGCTATCCCTTTTCCAATGAACTGACCTTGCTCATTTGTGGAAAATTAATTGGCTGGCTGTGTATAGGTCTATTTCTGGACTCTATCTTGTCTACTGTTGTTTTTCTACTATACTTCTGGTTTTCAGGGGCATCAATGTTTGTCATCTTGATGAATTGGCCCTTTTATCATTATAAAATGGCCCTTTTTATCCCTAGTGATATTCTTTGTTCCAAATCTGCTTTGACTAATATAATCACTCCAACTTTCTTTTAATTAGTGTCAGTATGCTCTTCCATTCTTTTACTTTTAATCTCTTTGTGTCTGTATATTTAAGACGGGTTTCTTACAGGCAGTATATAGTTGGGTCTTGCTTTTATATCCAGACTGTTAACTCTGTGTTTTAACCACTATGCTTGGGCCCTTTACATGAAATGATGTGGCTGGGTTCTAATCTACCATCTTGCTATTTATTTTCTATTTGTTCCATCTATTCTTTATTCCCTTTTCTCTCTTTCTTAGACAACTTTTGGTTTGTTTTTATTGATTCCATTTTATTTTTACTGTAGACCAATTAAGCTAGAATCTGTTGTGGCATTTTCCTGGGTTATTTTATAGTATATATCTCTAACTTATCACACTCTACCTTCAAGTGTTATTATACTACAGTTATAGTATAAAAGCCTTAAAAAGTATAATTCTACTTCTCCCCTCCTATTTTTTGCTATTATCATATATTTTACTTTTACATAGGATATAAACATTATTTTTATTTGCAAAACTCAATGATTACAGGGGCTCAAATAAATTGTGTGCCATGGCACACACCTGTAATCCCAATACTTGGGAAGCTGAGACAAGAAGATCACAAGTTTGAGGCCATCCTCAGCAACTTAGTGAGCAACTTTGCCAGTCTCAGCACCTTAGGAAGGCTTTGTTTCAAAATAAAAAGGGTCGGGGTGTAGTTCGGAGATAGAATGCCTGAGTTCAATCTCTAGTATGAGGGAAAAAAAAAGGCGGGGGGCTCAAATAATAAGGGAAAAATTCTGTATATACCCACACAGTTGCCATTTATGATACTATTTATGTCTTTGTGGAGATCCAGGTTTCTATTTGGCATAATTTTCTTTCTTATTAAAGTATTTCCTTTAACATTTCTTATGCAGGTTTGCATTTCTTGTGATGAATTCTTTCCTGTTTTTTTTTTTGTTTTGGTGGTACTGGGGGTAGAACCCAGGGGACTCCTACATCCAGGCTATACCCCCAGCCTGATTTTATTTCTTATTTGGAAACAAGGTCTTGCTAGATTGATGAGAGTCTCACTACTTGCTAAGCTGTCCTTGAACTTGCGATCCTCCTGTCTCAGCCTCCCAAGTACTGGGATTAGAGATGTGGGCCAGCACACCTGGGTTCTTGTTTTGTTTATCTGAAAATGTCTTTAGTCTTTTTCTTAAAAAGATTTATTTTTGTTGGTTATAGAATTCTAGTTTGGCAGGATTTTTTCTTCCAGGACCTTAAAGAATTTACTCCACTATCTTCTACCTTGCATTATTTTTATTATTATTATTATTTTTTTTTTTTGAGAAATCTGCTGTCAGTTTTATACTTGTTATTTTGTATGTAATGTCTTTTTCTTCTCTAGTCACTTTCAAGGGTTTCCTCTGTCACCAATTTTATGTAATTTGATTACAACATGCCTACATGTAGCTTTTTCATACTTCTTGTGTTTAGAATTTGCATGTATAGCTTTCACCAAGTTTGGACAATTTTTAGCCATTCTTTCTTTTTTTAATCTCCTCTCTTTTGGAGACATCAATAACATCTGTATTTGATACCTTGATACTGTCCTGCAGTTCACTGGTGCTCTGTTCATCTTTTAAGTCTTGTTTTGTTTTTCATTTTGGAAAACAAAATGTTTCTACTGCTGTGAATGTCCAGCTCTCGAGTCTCTTCTGGAATGTTTCAGCTGTCATTAATCTCATTCAGTGTATTTTGCCATTTTTTTTTTTATCATAGCCATTGTAGGTTTCAAAATTTAATTTGGGTCACATCTCTGTTTCTTTCTATCTATCTATCTATCTTTCTATCTATCTATCTATCTATCTATCTATCATCTTCCATGTTTTTACATAACATGGGTAACTTTCCTCCTGTTGTCTGAACATATGGAATGTGGTCATGATGATGGTTCTAATGCCCTGGCCTATTACTATTTAAGTCTGTGTCATTTCTGAGTCAGTTTCAATGGACCAATTTCCTTTTCCCCTCATTATGGGTTGCATTTTCCTGCTACTATGCTTGTTTAGCACTTTTTAAGTTAAAGCCCAGACATTGTGAGATGCTGCCTATTTCTGTTGTCACCTTCCTCCTCTCTCCTTCCTCTTTTATGTCTTCTTATAAATGTTATTGAATTTTGTTCTGGGATGTGGTTAAATTAATTGAAAACAGTTTGATCATTTTGGGTCTCATTTTTAAATTCTGTTCAGGGTGAGTGGAACTGTGTTTAATCTATGGTTACTTTTTCTCTACTATTGAAGCAAGACTTAAAGTCTCAGAATTATGATTGTTTTCCTCTTTCTGGCTGTTGAGAACAGACACTGTTCTCATCCCTGTGTGAATTCCATGCCTTATTCTCTCGAATCCTTTCCCTGGTTTTGGGTAGTTTCCTCACAAGCACATACACTTATCAGAATTTAATTGAATGCTCAAGAGAGTCCTACTCAGGTCTCCAGATTTCTCTCTTGAGCATCTCTCTAACACTTTTGTTATCTTGGCTTCCTGGCTTCCTAGCTGTATCTCCTCTATTAGGGAGAATACAGGATCTGCCTAGATTCCCCCTCTCTGAACTGTGGCCCAGAAACTCTTTCCAGGCAATAAGTGGGGACTTCACAGGCCTCATTTTGTTTGTATCATGTCTACAAAGATCATTGTCTTTCCATGGCTGAGGTTCAATATCTTGAGTGCTATTGTCTCACATACTTTTTCCTTTTTATGCTCTGCTGTTGTTTCAGATGGGAGGTTGTGGTCCTTCACTTCATTTTGATTAGAAGCTTAGAGCTTGCTGCTAGTGTTTGGATGATATAACAGATGCTTCAATAAACACCACTGCATGCATACCTTGGTTCTATGTATGGACCTAGCTGATGAATAAATTATTTAAGTTGCTATTGTTATATTAAAGGGCAGGTGTACTTTAAACACAAATAATTTTGCCAAATTGCCTTCCAGAAAGGTTTTACTAATCTATTCTCCCACAGTTTCTGAGAAAGCCCATTTCCCTGTATACCCGGAAATACTGAATATTAGTGAAAGTGAACATCTTTACCAGTTTGACTGGTAAAACTAAATTTTCATTTCTTGTCAGGTTAAAATCTTATATTCTTATATCCTTGTTGGTGATGAGTATTGCTCTTTCTGGAACTGCTTATTTATGTCCTTGGACGTGGTAGGAAATTGGTTTGTTGTTTTCCCATTGATTTATAAGATTTTGTGCAGGAAATTAACCATTTGTCACATGACTTACAATCCCTTTCCTTTCTGGTTGATGGCTGACTTTATTCAGGGGCATTTCTTTGGTCATGAATGATTTTAAAATTTTTATGTAGTCCAAGTTACTATTCTTTCTCTATATGGCTTGTGGATTTTTCCTATTTTCTGAATGCATATACATATATGATATTAAGAGGTTTACATTCTAAATTTATAATGAATAAAACAGCTAGCTTTTTCTTTTTCTATTCACTTGAATTAGATAACACTACTGCTAAACTGGGTTCCTGTTAACTTCTACTCATGAAGATTCCTGATGGGTAGCTGCCTTTGATTAATAAAACATGGAAGACCTAAATTATTGTATGTAAATATAGTCTGGCAAGGGAAGAATTTCAAAGCATGGGGGAAGAGAACAGAGGTATTACCAAAGGATCTTGGCCTTAAAACACAGTCTTATTTTTCCCAGGATTGATTCATATTTAGGGTTTACTGGGAAAGTGGAGGGATGATGAGAAATAAAAGATGAGGGTGATTTTGAGACATGCTGGTGGTTCTAACCTAGTTCCTAAGGTCTAGAGCTTGCACTGGAAACTTCAGCTTCCTCTCTTTCCCTTGGATGATCAAGTGTGATTATTGCCAGTGTCATGAAGAGACTTAAAATAGACTTTCTACTTTGTCATATCGTTGCCTAATTGTTTTCTGTAACTTCCATTTTTCCAAGAAGGCAGTGAGGTTTTTGAGAGCAGAGCCTTGGCCATATGCTTCTCACAACATAAAATATAAATATATATTTACAAATTATCTATCTTTTTTGTTTATTTGAATTCATTTGTAATGATGACCTGAAATTAGAAGACTGGAATCCGAGAGGAAGGCATGCTATTCAGGCTCTTGCCTGGGCATGATCCTTGTCATCAGCAGCCATTTGACAAGAAAGAAGATACTAACAAAGGAAAATTAATGTAGTGAAGCCCAAAAGGAAGACCCCCCTCCTCCACAGAAAGTGCAGTTGCTACCAAGGCCAGGCTTTCTCTGAGCACAGCATTCTCTTAGCACAGTTTACCAAGGGACTTCAAGTTGCATGCACACTATTCTATTTCCTTAGGGCTGAGAAACTAACCTTCCAAAATGGCGAGTTACATGTGATGATGGAGGAGGAGGGCTAACATTGGCTGCCAACGATGTACCCAGCACTGTGTTCATAAACATTTTTCATGAGCGAAGTGAATCCTCACACACTCACAAGGGAGATGTTATTATTGCAATTTTACTTAGCAAATATAGTGTGATTTGAAAGCTAGGCTATCTGACTCCGAGCCCAGCCCTTGACTATGCTGACAATGCACCTCATTGGTCCTCAGAGCAACCCAAATGGAAGCTTTCCACCTTGTTCATGGGGAGACTGGAGCTCAAGGAAGGAACCGCCTGAGGCCCAACTCTGGCTCTAACGCTCACATGCTACTGTCTTGCCACTTAGCGCCCCAAATCCTTTTTCTTCTATTCCCTTTACACGTGTAACTCTCCTTCCATTGGGTCCCAATATACCTAGGAGAGGAAGAAAGGGAAAAAGGCTCTTGTTTCATGAGAAAAGTCAACGATGAGGACATGTGCAGCATGGTGGCTCTGCTGTGTCCATCTCTGCTCATGCGATTCTCTGTGCCTACCCAGACTGTCTTCCGCTAAGCCCTAGGTCTGGATCTAGTTACTTCCTTGAGGATCTCTTTGATCCCTGCCACCCCTGCTGGAGTCAGCTGCTCATGCTCTTCCTTTCCACTCTGTTTACACCTCCGCTAAGACAGTACTTTGTACACTTTGCCCTCTCCCCATCTGCACCTCACCCAGCATCTCACTTAATTGCTCCATCAACAATTGCTAGCACACAGAGGATGAACTCAGCAGGTGGATTAAAAGCTCGTAAGACCATAGACAGCGCCTGCCACTGAGAAAGCAAGCTACTGCCAGGACCACTGCTCTGCTTCCAGAGGTGGAGAAGAAGATGGTTGGCACACAGCCACCATCCGGGCTTGCTTATTATCAGGGAGTGGTGGCGAGGCTAAAAATGCAAAGCTACTTGAAAGGAGACTGCGAACCTAAAACGCGCATTACTGATTTATGGGATTCGCCTAAGCTTTTAATGGTAGGGAGGAATTGGCCTGCTTCTTCGATACCCACTTAGGCATTAAAGACTTTGCTCTGTTTGCTAAATTATTTTGAGCAAATCATCGCCTCCATCCATCCAACTGCCATCTCTGCATGTTCGCCACCCTATTTGATTACCGGTCTTTGAGGACCACATGGCAATCTTTGCACTTTCCACCATTCTAAATAACTATCCTGGAAATGCCGAGCGCCTCAAAGTTGCTCATACAACTTTCTTAAGTGGTTGGAAGCTAAGCACAAGGAGGCACCAGCAGCTTTTGCCACCATTCGGCTGTAATAGCTAGTTGCTCCAAATTTCAGATTTATCATTCTGGCTTCCTCTTTTTTCCGTTTTGTTCTGCAAAGTCAATTTCTCTTACCTGTTGAAAAAGGGAAAGTTTTTGGCTTTTTTCCTTCTTTGTCACCATGCTTTGTCCATGGAGGAATATGGAGTAGAAGGAGACTATCATGGCATGTTTAACTCACATGCTAGGGCTGCGAGTGGATGAGATGACTTTTTTTTGGTACTAGTGATTGAACCCCAGGACGTTCTACCTCCAAGATATACCCCATTCCTCCCCCCTTTTATTTTATTTTATTTTTTATTTTTTTTGCGGTACTGGGGATTGAACTCAGGGGCATTCTACCTCCAAGCTACACCCCCAGCCCTATTTTTTATTCTTTATTTTGAAACCGAGTCTCACTAAGTTGCGGAGTGTCTCACTAGGTAGCTGAGGCTGCCTGCGAACCCGGATCCTCCGGTCTCAGCCTCTCGAATGCTGGGATTACAAGTGTGCGCCACCATGCCCAGCTTTCCTCCCCCCTTTTAAACAGGGTCCTGTGAAATTGCTGAATCTCATCAGTTGCTGAGGCTGGCCTTGAACTTGTGATCCTCTTGTCTCAGGCTCCCAAATACTGGGATTACAGGTGTGTGCCATCATGCCTGGAAAATGACTGATTTTTTTTGGTGTGTGTGTGTGTGTGGTCCTGGGGATTGAACCAAGGGCATTCTACCTGCTCCCAGACCTATTTTATTTTTTATTTGGAAACAGGTCTCGATTAGTTGCTGAGGCTGGCTTTGAACCTGCTATCCTCCTGTCTCAGCTTCCCAAGTACTGGGATTACAGGCATGCACCACCATACCTACCAGGATGACTGATTTTGGGAGCACGTCTTCTTTGCTTTAGTTTCTTTTGTTTATGTGGAATCTGACAGCAACAGAGGGGTAGGTGGCAAGTCACAAGGTCCTTCTCTTTCTAAGAGGCCTACCTGTCACCAAATACAAATCAGGAGCTCGCCGCTGGCTTGGGTTTGGCACACAGCCCCTCACTATTTCTTTAAAGTGCTTTCCACACGCGTTGTTTTTGCAATTGGGACCATTCTGAAACACAGTAAGTGAACGCAACTGGGATTCTTTGCTCCCTGTAATTTCCTTGAGGAGAGCTGCCTTTCCCTCCCTTCTAGGTCCTGTCCTCACAACTCCAGGCTTGCCCTCCAGCTCTACCTGTCTTCTTAGTGCTTCTCATTCATTCATTCATCTATTTGTTTATTTGTTGTAGTGCTAGGGAGTGAACCCAGAGGCATTCTACCTCTGAGCTACACGCCACCTCGCCTGTCCTTTTTATTTTTAATTTTGAAACAGGGTCTCATTAAGTTGCTGAGGGTCTCAGTAAGTTGTTGAGGCTGGCCTCAAACCTGCCATCCTCCTGTCTCAGCCTTCCAAGTAGTGGATTACAGGAGTGCACCATGGTGCTTGGCTTCTTATTGCTTCTTGAACACAATGTTCAGTCCAGTCCCAGGGCCTCTGCCTGTGCTGTTTGCTTTGCTTTGTATTGGCCAAGCTCTGTGTTCTCCATCCAGGCCGGTTCCTTCTGGTTCAGCTGAAAGGTTCTTCCTGTTCGAGACTTTTCTGGCCATTCTTTTTCTTGTTCACATCAACCAGCCGTCTCCTGCTCGCCCACCCACCCTGCCACTAGGCAGAAAGCTCACCATGCGGTCCTGGCCTTAGGACCCATCGTTTGCCTCCCGCCCTGCCCGGCACGATTTCCACCTCCCGGGTGTCCCATCCCTGCTCAGGTGCCGCTGTGGATACAACAGGGCTCTGTACAAAAACGGTTCAGCACACCCAAGGAATCCGAGAGATCAAATTTGAAAACACTTTCCAAGCATCTAAAATGTTATTTTAGTGTTTCTATGTCAGCTTAGTTCCTAAAATAAAACAAATTGTTGGAAAAGCATGGAGCAGAGATACTAAAGTGTACTAAATGTTTTAGAGAGTGGATTATTTCTAAAGTTGTATTATTGCTTCTGTGACCCTATCATTGTCTTATTTTCAAGAAAAACAAGCATTTCTGGATTCTGCTTCACCATTTAGTTTCACATGAATTATTCCAAATTTCTTAATTTCCAAGCAACACATTTGGTTCTTCAGATTTTTTTTTTTTTTCCAAACTAGTCAAGGGGAAATCCCTGATGACTTCAGCTGGCGACCCCTTAATCAGGAAAGACTAAATGCTAATCATCAGAAAAAAGCTACAATTTACAGGAAAGAAAGGGGAAATGCTGATAGATTGTGCAACACAGCAGGAGGAAAGCATGGCTTATTAATTGAACGGCATACTCATGCTGACAACTTATCAAAAATTCCTAGTGACATCAGACTATGTGGGAGCAATTAAGTGTTTTTATTGCCAATGTCTTTCTTTCTTTCTTTTTTTTTTTTTTTCAGGATTGAACCCGGGGCATTCCACCTCTGAACTACAACCCCAACCCTATTTTATTTTTATTTGGAAACAGGGTCTTGTTAGGTTGCTGATGGTCTCGCTATTTGCTGAGGCTGTCCTCCCATCTCGGCCTCCCAAGTCCTGGGACTGCAGGCCTGTGCCGCCACGCCTGAAGTATTGTCTACGTTTCTGAAAGCCCACAGTGACAATAAGATTCCTTTCTTTGGAGATTTTATAAGAAAAAACAAACATCAAACAATCTGTGCATGTTTCCCCCAGACTTCTACAGAGATTCGGAGTCTCATTCCATCCAGAACGGGGGAGATTTATTTGGTAGAAGAAAGGCATTACTGCTTCTGCTTCTAGCTGTGGGTGCACAGATCAAAGTCCCCTGACAGCGGGCCAGAGCGAGCCTCAGCAGTGTCCCCAGAACAAAATCTTCCCCCAAGTCACAGAGAGATGGCTTGGAAGCAGCAACTGCCACAGTGTGACTTTGACCCTCAATTTATCTGATATAATCAATTAGGGTTCAGGTGCAGTAGTTATCTAACATATTAAAGGTGAGATCACCCTTAGCACTGAGTTTTCCCCTTGTAGTCTATATGCATTCATCAATAAACCATATTCATTACTAATGTTTTATGACAAGTGATCACACACATAAGGCATTGGGTAAACACTTCTCGTTAATGGTTACATTGTAATTTAGCCGAAGGTCTGATGTAAACATTATAGTCTTCACCAAATCAAAGAGGTGGGGGGAGACTTCCAGCAGGCCATTGATTCAGCCCCAGAGTCAGCTGAAACTTCCTTGTGTTTTGACCTTGAACATTTACTCATGAGAATGGTACTAGCGAGGCAAGCAAAAAAACCACTGAAGAATGGATGGGATACTTGCAGGAATACAGGAGACTAAGGAGAGGAGCTTAAAGCAATTGGGAATTTAAACATAGTTATGGTAAACAAAAATAAAACCATCTGTGACATTGGTTTTTATTTTGAAAACCATCTTAAATACCCCAAACACACAGCTACTACACATTTCCATTTTACCCAAGGGCAATTGCAGGCATTCACTGGGCCTTCGTGGTAAGCCAGGCGCTGTTCCAAGTGCTCTCCACACGTTATTTCTTTTAATCTATATGACAATCCTATAATGTCCCAGTTTTGACTTGGGGGATAAAAACGGTTAAACAACTCGCCCTGAGCCCCACAGCGGTGGAAGGGAACGCGGGTCCCTGTGCCTCTTGGTCTGAGTTGTGGATTGTCTCCCCCAGTGCCCTTCAGGCCTGAGCGAAATGTTTCAAGTATTTTTCGGATGTTTCACCCAACTAATTACACAACCGATTAGAGTTTCCCAATAGAAAGATACCATCTATTGTTTCGGTTTAATCATTGCTCCTTCTCTGTTTAAACACAATTGTCCCACTTATCACAGTAGAAATGAAAAAGAAATCGGCTCCAAACTTTATGTTTTATGACCTTTCTGAGGTTCTCACAGCAGAGTCTCAACATTTCCTCCTTAAAAACCTTTGAACCGCGGACTGGTGCTTCTTGTTTTGACAGTCCAATCTTATTAGATCATGCTGTAGCTCGGCGCAGGCCTTGCTCAATACTCTGAAATTTCAGACCTACCAAAGCTGCTAAGAAACTTTGCCACTGAGAAGTCCACGACCTCGTGTGAAACTAGAGTCATGGGAATTTGAACAAATTAATAAAACATTTCTATGGTAAAGTGAAACAACAATGACAAACGGTTTCTGAGCCAAAGTGCCCAAGTGTTCCGCGGGTTCTCATACGAGTCACACTGTCATAACTGCACTGCTGTGTGCTTTCAGGAATGCTGCGCACAGGCCTCATGCTTTCCTGCTCAAATTGCCCTTAAGTGGCTGGCAGGTGGTAAGAAAATCCACTTCTTCCATCTCCAGAATAAAGCAATGATACAAAGGAGAGGGGAACCTGGGCTGGGTGAGTTTCACCCACAAAGGCGAGCTAACCTGCATGGGTGGGCTGCCCAATCTGGAGACAAGAGCTGCCACGCGTCTGGTGAGAAAGGGGGGGGGGTGAATGACTTCCCAATAAAAGCAATTTGCAAAAGTTTCTGTGCACAGTACCTTCGTATCATGTGGCCTCATGACTCATTTTTCAACCGTGTGGAAGCGAAGCAGGTATCTCATTTCCCCTCTGTATCTCCACACTCCCTTCCCCAGGTACAGCCTATAACCTCAAATCGATCAGCGGCCAAAAGTAGATGACTAAGGACACGGTCAGAGGGTCAAACTTTGGGTTGCTGTTCAGCCTGAATTGCTGGTAGAAACCAGAACGGTATAAAATGCTATCATGAAAAAGGTCAAAGGAAAAAGACTTCTCTGACTCAGGACAAGCGTCAGGTGAAGATAATTTTCAACCATGTGATTTTTAAACAAATGACACAAAGAATGTTTTACTTAGGGCTTTCCATCTTAAATCAATAGCAAATGCCCGAGACATAGTATTTAGTACCTTGGTAAAACTAGGTCAGGGAGGGTAATGAGGAGAGTTTTTGCTTTTTGTTCAGGATTATATTGTAGAGAAAATGGCTCAGGGCTCTGTGGGAAGATTTCCACTCCCATACCTCCAAGGTTAGGAAATGAACACAAGTATACGCAGTGGGCCGGGGCAGGGTAAGGGGGCAGGAGATGGCCAGGTGTGGTGGAAGGGGGAACTGCCCCTCACTTGGGCAGACTAGTTCCACATGGTCGGACCCTGTGTGGCCAGGGATGACATAAAAAGCTGGAAATGCTAATGTTTTATGTGAAAACTCCCAATTACTGTATGTTGCAACTAATTGGTATATGTAATATACAACTGTGCGGGCCAAACCAAACACATCTGCGGGCTGGATCCAGCTCCCGGAGTGCTGGTGTCTGACCTCGGTTGACCACAGCAATGGCTCTTAACCCTTACACAGTTGAAGGGAAATAAGCCCGGCACTTCTTCCTGGAGTTGGTGATCAGAAGACCCTGTATAACTCTACTCTGTGGGGCTTGAGAGATAGGTCCAAGACGCTGAGGAGTTTCTCCCACTAACAATATTGAGTCTACAACTCTGTGGCTTCCTCTTGGAAGAGAGAGGTATCCTGAGATCTCCAGGGAAAGTTGGGGACATGCTTGTAAGGAAGATGAGGTGTTTAGTGGCTTGACAGTAAGTTGTGACTGACTAAGCCAGGTGTGGTAGTGCACACTTGTAATCCCAGTACTTAGCAGGCTGAGACAGGATGATTGCAGGTTGGCGGCCAGGCTCAGCTACTTAGTGAGGCCTTCCGAAACTTAGTGAGACCCTGTTTCAAAATAAAGAAAAAAATAGGGCTGAGGGTGTAGCTCAGCAGTAGAATGCCCCTGAGTCGGTAGAATGCCCTGGACTTCAATCCCTAGTACCCTGAAAAAGTTGTGAGTGACTAGCTCTCATCTCCAGCTTCTACCACCTATTTAAAAATCCAAGATCCGTGCTTGTAATCCCAGTACTTAGGAGGCTGAGACAGAAGGATCCCAGAGTTGAAGTCAGTGCATGGTAACTTAGCCAGACGTGTTTCAAAATAAGAAATCAAAAGGAAAGGGCTCAGCGTATAGTTCAGTGGTAGAATGCCCCTGGGTTCAATCCCCAGTATCATGAATGAATGAATGAATGAATGAATGAATTTTTAAAAAATCTAGGATTTGTTCTTTGCTGCCACTAGAGACAGAGGAGCCCAAGAGACACATCAACGAGGGTCTTCAAACTGGAAGCTTAACAGGATTGACAGAACAGTTCAGCTACAGAGAGAAAAATGACATTCCCTTTCTGATCTGACGGCACAGCGGGGAGACAGAGACAAGGCGATGGCTGGCTCCCGCCTGCCTGTCTTCCTTATCGTACTCCAGGCGTCTCGCCATATGCCACGCTTACAGCTATCTCCCAGACTGTGAGGTTTCTAAACATAGTCGTTGCACATGGAATGAAGGGGGCGGCCTGGGAGGAAGGGGGCTTCTATCTTAAAGAAGACACACTTCCTCACCTCCAGCTTGAAGTTGGCTAGCCACTCAGTCCTACCACAGACCAGGCAAGAGCAGACAGGTGCCGGACTCTTCCCTCCGTGGTAAGTGAGGGGCAAGCTGACCTGTGGGCTACTGGGGGAGTCTGTGCTTGCCAGTAGTGGTTCCCCTCTCAACACGCTGTTTTATTCACTGGCATACAATAAGAGCAGCGACACCTAAACATTATAAACTGCCTACCCTATGCGGGCCAGGTACTGTTCTAAGTGCTTTACCTGCGTTATTTGCTCCTCGCGTGACCCTGGGGCTGTGAGTACTGCTGCTCTCCTTGCTTCACAGATGTGGAGACTGAAGCACAGAGAGCCCAAGTATTTTGCCCACGGTCATATAGTGATCGGAGGAACAGGAATTCAAACCTGGACAGGCTGGCTCCAGGGCCTGCGCTGTTAACCATTATGCTAGATAACCTCTCCAAATGCAGACTGGTTATCAAGGTAAAGGCTATAATCTGAGACTGGACTACAAGTTTTGGTTCTGATGGTTGGGGAAAGAAACGGGTTACTTTCACGTTTCATGCAGTTCTCTTAGAACAATTATGCATTCAGAAAAAAAAAAAATCCAAGAAATTTTAGCATACACATTTGATTCAAATATTTGTAAATGGAGTTGCACCATCTCACTTTATGCAAACTCACTGTGGGTGGAGGAGGGAGAGAGATTTGGTGGAGGGAGAAAGAAAGAGACAGAGGTTTAAATCGGGCAGTGGGGTCCCAGAAAGGGGTGGGACGGGAAGCAGAAAATAGATGTTTCTCATTGGTTTCTTTCAGACTACCAACTTATTTCATATTATGACCCATGATCCCAATTCCCTGGCTGTAGACTCAAGTCTGGCTTTGGAGCCCATCTTATGTAGGACCTCGTAAGAACACTTAAGCCTATACTGTAACTGGTAGTGGCTCGTCGTTGTCGTTTAATGGCTTTTTTACTGATGGCTCTCCACCAGGCTATAAGCACTGTGAAGGCAAGGACCAAGCTCTAAGAATGACTGACACGGTGAACATGTACTACCACGCCGACCAAAAATGTGTGCACCAAAGCACAATAATGTTGTACTTTGGTTAGGAAAAATTAACACTGCACATAGGTATATGTGTGTTTCTAAACTCTGAAACAAGGTGAGAATTCCCCTTCTAACCCGTGTTTACTTAGGGTCTGTTTCTCTCTACACCCTTGCTGCGTGAGCTCATTCACTCTCTCACACCATTCGCCAACCACGCCCAATCTCCCCACTGCTCCCTGACCCTCCCCTGAGCCGCAGGTCTGACTTTCCAACTGCCTCAAGATATCTCGGCCTGACAGAAGCGACTCACGCTTAGCATTTCCAGAACTACATTTTCTCCTCACCCTCTGGTCCCCACTTCGTTTCCCTTATCCAGACGGAGGGCTTATTTATTTAAAGTGGTTTACAGGGAGGCTTTGCTGTCAGACGAATCTATTTAAATCCTAGGGAGACACTGACCAGTCATATGACTCTAGGCTCCTCTGAGTTTAGATTTCCACAAGAGTAAAATAGCAGTGTTACTATTTATTCCGTAGGGTTGCTATGATGACTAAATCAAATAATGTATTAAGTGACTTAGCTCGGTGCCAGGTATATAATTTCAGGCTGCAATAAAACAGTACCTTTTATTATTCTCTGTCCCAGTTAATTCAATATCTCCATCATTCCAAGTCCCAAGCTGGAGCACTCCAAGCATTCTTTCCTTCGGAAGCTCCGCCCACTCCCTCTTGCTTCACAGTCCCCAAGTGTCATCAATTCTACCTTGGACTCAAGTGCAGATCCCCCCTCTCTACCTCCACTGCCGTCATTCAGGCCCCTGTCTTTGTCTACAGTGCTGTAGCTGCTTGCGAGCCCGTTTCCTTGCTCCAGGTCTATCCTGTAGGCACACAGCACAGAGGCACCAAAGTCGACTTTCTAAAGCCACAGTGAAGATGCCATTCCTCTGCCTTAAAGCCTTCATTGGCGCCCATAGGTAAAATCCGCATCCATACCTAGAAGGGATGGGGGGGGGGCAGCTCTAACTTCTTATGCTTAATACATTGCCAGGGTCTTCGTTTATTATTTATTTAGTCATCACTACAAAGCCAAAGAATATAAGTATCTCTGTTTCATAGATTGTTTTTTTAAAAATGAGGCTAATCATTAGCTACTATGGGAGTCAAACAACTTTCCCATGGTTCAAATCAGTCAGAGACAGGAATTTACAAACAGGTTTGAGTCTAGCCTATATACCTTGTCAGTACAATGAATTCATATCTCATGTAGAGAATAAACTTAAAATCAACAGATAGGATGCAAATCTCATTTAAGTCAAAGGTAACCCAATAATCTCTTAGAAATGTCAAACAGAAGCTGGGTGCAGTGGCACATGTCTGTAATCCAGTACTTGGGAGGCTGAGGCAGTAAGATTACAGGTTTGAGGCCAGGGCATGGTGATTTAATGAGACGTTATTTATTTTTATTTTTTGTGGTACTAGGGATGGAACCCAGGGGCATTCTACTTCCGAGCTACACCTTCAGCCCTATTTTATTCTTTTATTTTGAAACAGGGTCTCACTAAGTTGCAGAAGGCCTCACTAAGTAGCTGAGGCTAGCTGCAAACTTGTGATCCTCCTGTCTCAGCCTCCCAAGTACTGGGATTACAAGCATGGGCCAGAACACCCGGCGTAATGGGACTCTATTTAAAAATAAAAAGGGCCAGGCATGGTGGCCCATGCTTGTAATCCCAGCATTTGGGAGGCTGAGACCGGAGGATCCGGGTTCAGCTACCTAGTGAGGCACTCTGCAACTTAGTGAGACCTTGTCTCAAAATAAAGAATAAAATATAGGGCTGGGGGTATAGCTCAGAGGTAGAATGCCCCTGAGTTCAATCCCCAGTACTGCAAAAATAAAATAAAACAAAGGGCTGGGGATGTAGTTCAGATATAGAATGCTCCTAGGGGCTCTGAAAGGGCCCAAACATAGCACATAGCTAGGATTTCTTTCTGGGAAGAATGCTGCCCCTTTGGCCAGCACAGGAAGCAGTTGACATGCATCTTACGTAGGGCCACATGACACGAAAGATTTACCTGGAAACATAGCAATCGCCCTTGATACGATGGAATTTTACACCGTCAGGGCAACAAGGAAGCTGAGGACGGCTGAGGGTACAGCAGGTCCATGTTGCTCATCTTGGGCTGAGCGTGGGAATGCTGGGTAGAATGACCTGCACTGCTAAAATGTACTCCGCTTTTGCTAGGCACATACAGCTTAATTTGTGTAGGGCAGTTGGAATCTGTGGCTCACAATAGCTGCAGAGCACCTTATCAATTGCCTGCCTCTCCCACACAGTTAGAGGGTGCAGAAGCCACTTATCTTTGCCTTCTTGGCACCCAGAACTGCACTTTGCAGTAACAGGCAGCTAATTTATAAAAGTGATACCCTCTCCCTTTTACAGTTCGGCTCCTTCAACGGTTGTTACAAATTTCAAATTATTAATTAATTCTTGTGAATTAAGATTACTGGGCAGGTCTTTATTTGGTCCTGCAAAATGGACTAATTTATTTTCAACAAGACTTCTATCTGTCCTTCATGCGCTGCACTGTGGTTCGGTCCTGGACAAGCAACTCGGCTTTGGGGGCATCCATTCAGGTCATAACAACATCTTGCGGAGTAAGGAGTCTGACAGTTCCCACAGGCTCCTCTGAGTCACAGCTGAACTGCAGGTTTACGGGTGGAGGGAGCTGCTTTGAAAGCTGCCTTATTTTCTGGTTAAGTGTGGTCAGAAACAAGAAATTGAACCTTTGGTATTTTGGCCTTTAATTCTACCCTGCCCTTAAAAGCACTCAGCAACCCTGGGGTCTTTAAATGTGGGAAGAGCAGGCACATTTCAAGTGTCCACGTGAGCCGGGCTTGGTGGCGCAATGCTTGTAATCCCAGTACTTGGGAGGCTGAGACAGGAGGATCACCGGTTCTTGGTCAGCCTCAACCACTACTTAATGAGGCCGTCTGCAATTTAGTGAGACCCTGTTTCAAAATAAAGAATAAAAATAGAGCTGGGGATGTAGCTTGGAGGTAGAATGCCCCTGGGTTCCATCCCCAGTACCGCAAACAAAACAAAACCAAAGTGTCCATGTGAAAAGCTGAAGGCGCCATAAGTGTACCGTTGCTGCCTGGACACTCTGTTTATCTGCTTTGTGCCCCAGGAAGAAGACCTGTGTGTGCTCAAGACGACTTGCCCTTGGTTTTCAGAGTCCCTTGGAGCACAGGCACCAACTTCTTATCCAGTTCCTGAGCAGTGGTCTTATAAAGTAGCCACGTGGAGTCTACCATTTGTTTTGCTGCACCCAATCTGGTGGCAGATCACTATACTCACTAAATTATAGTATGACACGAAGTCACTCAGTTTGGGGTTCAATACTGCCCCTGAAAGCTCCCTAACCTCTCTCATCAGTTTGTCCCTGGGGAAAGTGCCATTTGGCTTATATCAATATCAAATCTGCTTGTTCTATCTGACAAAATCAGGTAACACAGGTTGAGACCTTAGCACAGTGTCTGCTATATTCTAAGAGCGCAGCATCCGTGGGAATTGTTATGATTCTTCTCCCAACACTCCAAGTAAATGCTAAAATCCTTACAATGGCCTATGAGGTTCCAACAGGTCTGTGTCTTGTTGGCTCTCTGATTGTAATTCTACTTTTCTTCCTCTTGCTCTTTCCAAAGGGTCCTCCCTGTTGACTCTCACATCTGGGCCTTTGCAGGGACTGATTCCTCTAATTTATCCCTGGTGCTTAGCATATAGCCTGGCATATTGGAAATGTGCAACAAATGAACTGGTTTGCATGGTAAACTAGTATCTTACAGAGACCTGGAGCTTGGGGATTGCAGAGGTCCTGATATCTTGCTTGAGCCCCTTCTTGGAGGAACTGGGACTCTGTCCTCTCACATCCAACAAGCTGTTCACCTCACATTCTACTCTGCCTCACAGGAGAGTGAGGTACAGTGAAGTGGAAAACCAAGGGCTGGTGGCTAATTTGCTGCAGGCCACTGAGTGAGGAGGTGGTCTGTGCTGAGAGGTGACTTGGCTGCAGGCCACTGAACAGGGAGGTGATCTACCTGGATAGCATGCACACTGCCTCCTATTGCCTCTGCCCGGGAAGCCTCAGAATTGGCGGCTCCTTGGGATGCAGGGGATGGCTGGTGGCCGGTTTCATATCCCCCTCCAGATAACAGCTACACATGGGTGGTTTGCCTCAGGGCCCCTTGCCCTCTGGCCTGAGCTGCTGGGGTTTAACACACTCCTGAGCCAATCCTGCCAAGCTGTGATGGATATTTGGGCTGTGACTTTTTGGCCCTGGAGTGGGCCAAAAAGTCATAGCCCAAATATTTTTTTCTTTTAAGTCATACGTCATAAAACCTGCTAATTATTGTGATACGGAATTTTTTTTTTTTTGCCTTTTCTTTTTTGGTACTGGGGATTGAACTCAGGGGTGTTCTATCTCTGAGCTACACCTCCATCCCTATTTTACTTTTAATTTTGAAACAGAGTCTCATCAAGTTACGGAAGACCTTGCTAAGTTGCTGAGGCTGGCTATGAATCTGGGATCCTCTTGTCTGTCTCCCAAGTACTGGAATTATAGGTGTGTGCTACCACTCCTGGCTGAAATGGTTTTTTTAAAAAAACAGTCAAATAATGACAGGATTGGAAGCCAGTGGGGTCATATAAGACATTATGTGGAGCTGAGATGGCTGCTGGCTGGAAAGCCCAGCTGGAAGGTTCTAGCACTAATGCATTCTCTGTCTCACCTCAGCACTCCTCCCAGGGAACCTCTGCAGATCAGCTCCAGCTCATCCTCCTGCCCTGCTCCCCAGGCTAGATTAGGTGACCTTTCTGCCTACTCTCAGAGCACCTCATATCTTACTCCACCATAAAACTCTCTGAACTTCACTGCAACTCTGGGTCCATCCCTGTGTCGTCGAAGACTGTGAAAGGAGCGCGGGGACAGAGCCCTCTGCACGTGTGCCTCCCCAGTGTGGGGACAGAGCCCTCTGCACGTGTGCCTCCCCAGTGTGGGGACAGAGCTCTCTGTACGTGTGCCTCCCCAGTGCCTAGTAAAAGGTGCTCCATAAGTGACTGTGGAGTGGAATAGTGCCACCCTACTAAGCTACTGCAACCTCTCCCATCTCTAATCAGCCTTATCACTCTTGATTTGGCCTAGATCTAAATTGAAGTGACCCAGTTCCAGTCTAAGAAAGACAAACTACATGATTAGGGTAACAGTTTTCAAACTACATGACATTCTCTTGCCCTCAGTCAAAAGTTCTTCAGCCTGTCTCAATGAAATCAGTTGACCCAAATTCTCACTAAATAAATGCATAAAAGGAGTAATTACATCTTCCTTAGGGAGCCCTCTCTCACTTTCAAAAGGCAGCATGTTAACAGAGTAACTCCTCTTTTTTTGGGGGGGGGATTGAACCCAGGGGCATTCTACCTCTGAGCTACACCCCCAGCCCTTTTCATTTTTATTTTGAAACAGGATCTCACTAGGTTGATGAGAGTCTCACTACTTATTGAGGCTGTCCTCGAATCTCTGATCCTCCTATGTTAGCCTCTCAAGTACTGGGATTACAGGAACGAGCCACCACACCAGGCTGAAGTATCTCCTCTTGATCTGTCCAAGAGACTTGGTGATGTGAAGCTACTATCAACTAGAATATTCATATCCTCTCAAGCTCCAGGGAGTCCAGATCTGAAAATGCAAAATGTTTGTAGATGACTCTGTGAATAAAGGTTTGCTTTCAGAATGGCTCACTGGGTCACAGTAAAGAAGCTTTCAAATACAGGAGAAATAAATTCCTTTTTAGTAGCATCAGCTACTCATGAAATGTGTTACCTTGGGTATGCATGCAGCAATAAATATTTGGGGCAAGGAAGTGAGTTTTAAGTGTCTGAGGAACAATTGCTAGGAGATTATGAAGTCAGACTCTGTAATATCAACCAAACCTTAATCCTATCCACACTGACTAACACTGTACTGAGTTTTGTAGTTATCAAGAAGATTAATTTGAAAAGCCACCCGGCTTATTCTGAAGCAATGTTGACACGAGTCTTCAATTGGTGAAAACAAACCACATACCACAGAGTATTTAAATGAATCAGAAGTTCTGGGTGGGGCCTAAACTTGAGAAAATCAACAACAAAAAACAAACCAAAAAGAAACCCAGAGATGAACTGGATGTGCAACTGCCGTGAAGAACCACTGGCCATGTTCAGTGATACTTGGTTAATTCTTATAACAACCCCGCCCATTTTTACCAGTGAGGAAGATGCAGTGAAGACAGCTGGAGTAATTCCCCACATCACCTGGCTGATAAAGTGCAGCACCAGGACTGGAAGCTTTGATGTGGGTCCCCAGGGTCAAGGGATCAGCCAGACCACCTGCTTTCAAATGCTGGCTCTCACACTTACGAGTCCCAGACTTTGAGCAAGTTTCTTAACTCCGTCTCTGTTTCCTCATCTGTGAAATGGAGATGTTAGCAGTCCACACCTCAGAGGGCTGTGGTCAGGATGAATGAATAGCTTACATAAAGAGCTTGCAACAGTGCCTGGCATGCAGTCAGCACTATTTTTGCAATTACCTGGCTTCAAAGTCCATGCTTACTCTTCCACATCATGGGTTAATATTACGAAGCATTCTATGAATATTCTGATGCATTTCACAATTGCTTTGTCTTTTGAAAGTATCAATAAATGTTTGTTATTTAGCTATTCCACCCTGGTTTTTGCTGTGTCTCATTCCAGAAGGAAAAGTTAGCATGGAGGAATAGGCCTTAAGGAACACATGATTTGGCCAGACACAGGAAATCATTTCCACCAGTTAGAGCTACCTGAAAGTGGAATGGCTGCCTGTCCCAGGATTGCCGCTGCCACTGGTGAATACTAAGTGGAGACTCTTCTAGAGCAGATTGAAGAATTACCTTTGCAGGGAAGAGAAGGCCTGGGTGTAACGAGCTCCAGGGATACTATGCTTTACACTGGAAACGACACTGGCTCTAAGAGCTACCTTTTGGCTAGGCATTTTCATAGGAATGCAACATTAGTTACATTATACTCAGACACTTACCTTGACTGAACAGCATGTAAGTAGGAACAGAGGCTGTGAAAAGTGTGTGTGTGTCTGTGTGACTGTGAGAGAGGTATTAATTGATTCATTGATTTTAGGACAGCTTATAGTAAAATGGTCCAGTGGAGTGATTATATAATTAATTGAATAAGTGACTATAAGTTAATGTTTGCCAATGAGAAAGACAGCACTACCTGAATTTCTAAATATACTCTATTTTCTAGGCAAAATAAGAAAACTGGTATACATTCCTCTTTATTCCAATTTTTTAATAGAAAAGAACAAGCAAAATCTCAGATCCATTTTTGTTCCATTTTCTTACAGGAATAAACAGCCTTGGACTTGCTTTGCCTCTGTAGTGATTGCCGTGCGTTTGTGGGCAAGAATATGAAGGAAGAAAAGGAAATCTTTAAAGGTTTGGTAAAAATTATCATGGCAAAAAAAATCTGACTATAGCAAAATAATTCATAGGTTAGCTTCCCTATTTGGGTATGTGCTCTCATTCACACATTCCTTTATATTCTCTGTTTTGTTTTGTTTTTTTTTTCCCATGTCTTCTCCCATTTCTAGTATGTGACGCAGAAGAAATGGGAGCCATAGCATTCATTAAATATGCCATATCCACAGGGGAAGTTGAGTACGAGGGAGCTAAGGATTTGCGATCTGGATATGGCAGGCATTAAATTTCATTAAACCTTAGCTGGTAAAATGGGATGATACCAGTACCCATTTCAGAGTACAGAAAGGATTAAATGGGACAACCTATGCAAGGCTATTCATGTATGCAGAGCACACAGTAAATGTCCAATAAGTGCTAGCTTTATTATTATTTTATACTGAATCAAAGCCTAATCATTTGTAAAAATCAGAACCTAAACTATAATTCCTACTGGTACATTAATTAATATTACTTAGGTTTTCTTTGATAGGTCTGAAGGCACATGGGTCAGGATTATTCAATAGCTTAGGACCTTTGGTAGCAGCAACAATTATGACTGGGTCATGATATATGTAAGTTTCATCCAAAATAATATTTTAGTTAACAGAATGCTCAAAGCAGAATTTACTAACATTTAACAAATCCAGCTTTATAAATATTTAAAGTTGTTGTTTCCATTTACTTTGGGGGAGACATGATTTAAGCTCTGCTTATATATCTAGTTATTCTCTCCAACTGCTCCTCAAATGGGTCACACAAATGCATGATAAAAGGTAAGGAACAAATAAGGCAGAACCTGCAGTGATCTATTATGAAGGGATAGATTATCTACACTTGGTTCTTTCTCTCTCCCTCATTTGTCCCCCTAACACCTTTTCCAACTTATACTAATGGAAGGCCGGTGTGGACAACCCAACTGGGAGAACGTGGATCAGTATGTGGGACTCCGAGTGAGTCAGAGAAGATGAGCTGTCTATGTTCAGAGAAGTGTCAGAGGGAGCCCAAGACCTTCTCTGAAGAAAGCACTCTCCAACTTCTGCTGAGTTTTCTTTCCTCATCAAATGACCTTTGTGGATGGCCATTTTATATATATGTACCTGGTGAAATCAAGATGGTGAAACTCCAATACTTTCTAAGCCTCACATCATCTTTTTCCCTTTGACAAAAACATAAAGATAATCAGACTAGAATCCCCAAAAGATTAAGAAATGGAAGGTGCAATTGGTAAAGAAAACAGCCTAGAAATATAAACGGGGGAGAAAATGGCAGTGCTTTTACTGGAAACAAGGGACACAGAGGCATCCAAAAGTCAAAGAAAGGTTCTTTCCCTTCTTCTGTAGCCAAATCCCAATGTCATTGCAGCAACATGACATTCAAGAAAGCCCAACCTATTTTAAGTAGTTTCAGGTGACAGATTATTGGCCCACAATGAAACACAGACTGACGAAACACAGAAGAAAAAGTTCACTGTGCTGTGAACCACCTCTAATCTGGACTGATAAAACCAGAAGAGACACGCATCTCCATTTTCAAGTGTTTACTGGGTGACATCACACTGTGAATTTAACCAAAGTGCTGTCTGGATTATCCAGCAAATGTCATATAATAGTACTTGAGTAGCTCACATAAAGGACTTGGAACACTGAATGAATTCACACTACAAAACAAATTTCCCAGGTGAATGAGTAATCTTAACTCTAAGTCATTTTTACTTTGTTTTTTCAGGTATCACTCTAGCTACATAAATGACATGTCTTTTATAGAACTATTTTAGAAAGTCAATCCAATAATGTAAGACAGTTTCCATAGAAAAGTATAAGACTGAAACTTTTGCCCTAGGCTAGTAATAAATATTACAATATTAATCCATCACGGAAATGCAAATCAAAACAAGGAGATAGCACTTCACACCCACTCAGATGGCTACAATAAAAAGAGAGAAAATAACAAGTGTTGACGAGGAGGTGGAGCAATTGGAACCCTCATACACTGCTGGTGGGAAAGTAAAATGGCGCAGTCGCTTTGGAAAACAGCCTGGCAGTTCCTAAAAAGGATAAACATAGAGTTATCATATGACCCAGCAATTACACTCCTAGATAAATACTGCAAGAAATGAAAACACATGTCTACTTGTACACGAATGTTCGCAGAAGCATTATTCATAATAGCCAAAAGATGGACACAAGCCAAATGACCATCAGCTGATGAGCAGACATTACGGTATTAGAAGGAATGAAGTATCAATACATGCTACAGCATGGATGAATCTTAAAAAACATGACGCTAAGTGAAAGAAGCCAGACACAAAAGACCGCATGCATATTTATATGAAAGGTCTCAAATTGCAAATTTATAGACAGAAAGTAAGTTAGTGGTTGCCTAGAGCTGGGGGAGCCTGGGAGAAATGGGAAGTGAAGACTAATAGATATAGAGATTCCTTTCTGAAAATGTTCTAAAATTGATTGTGGTGATGGTGGAAAGCTCTGTGAATATACAAAAATCCCAAAACATTGTATATTTTAGATGGTGACTTGATGTGGTGGCAAACGCCTGTAATCCCAGTACTTGGGAGGCTGAGACAGGAGGATCACAGGTTCGAGGACCGCCTCAGCAAGTAGTGAGACTCTCATCAACCTAGTGAGACCCTGTTTCAAAATAAAAATATAATAGGGCTGGGAGTATATCTGGGAGTAGACTGTCCCTCGGTTCAATCCTCAGTACCACAAATGAATGATGAAATGTATGGTTGTGAATTACATCGCAATAAAGTTGTTTTTATAAAAAAGAATCTCAGCTGGGCATGGTGGCCCATGCTTATAATCCCAGGACTTGGGAAGCTGAGACAGGAGGATTGCAGGTTCAAGGGCAGACAGAGCAACCTAGCAAGTTCCTGTTTCAAAATGAAAATGGCTTGGGGTATAGCTCAGGGGTAGAACACCCTTGGGTGCAATATTTAGTACCAAAGGACGAAAAAAAAACCAAAACTTTGCACCCGAGATAGAAGGAAACATGACCCTCTAGCTTGGGGTCGTAGAGCTATAGTTTTCCTCAGTACTTAGTGTTGGGCAGCTCAACCTGAAGGATGGCCTGTCAGCTCAGTGGCCTCACTAATGTTGGAGGTTCTCTTCTTCCTTCTCTTAATGAGTGCTCTGGAGGATTGATTAAGCTTCCCTCCAGTTTGCATTCCCTACGATGATTAGCATAGATCTTTGAACAGAGTCGATACTCGGTGATCTTTTATTGAACGGAATTAAGACAAACTCCAAGACTAACCCTTTGGAGTCAGTAAAACTGTGCTACATATGGGCACAGCTAGCCTGCATCAGCACAGCTGACTGCCTAGCTAACCTGAGGCTTCTAAAGTGCACCAAAGTCCTTCAGACCCAGCCAGTCCTGGATACGACATAATTCACACTCTTAACTGCCCACTTTGAACCTCCTGATAAACTTCCTGGGCAGGGGTTATTGCCAATGTGAACTGTAGACCAGATCCCTGCAAGTGAGTGCAAGGCTGTGCAGTGTTCTACTTCCCTAGTATTTAATGTCAGGAAATCCCCATGTGGCCTTTTGTAGTTGTTTGTTTGGTTAATTCTTGTACTACAGTTTGGTGTTTAAGAAGATGACCCCTGGAGCTAGTCTTCTGAGTTTGAATCTGTGCTATGCACTTGCTTGCTGTTTAACCTTGGCACGCTGTCTGACAGCTCTGTACTTTGCCTTCACCATCTGTTTTTCGAGAACAGTAATATATGGCACGTGGATTTCTGCAAGGGTGTCAAGCATTTAGAATGGTGCATGGGACACACTAAGTGCTCAGCAGGAATCCAGCTTGAGTGGAGGGGCTCAGAAGGGTGGAGCCTGGGTCCCCGCAAATCTACAGAACAGCCAGCCGGCCCCTTCTCTACCCTTTACTTTACAGAAGGAAAAATTTACAGTGTCACCCACTGGGGTTTGGAGCTATTTATTCAGAACTCTGTTAGTTACTCTCATTAATAAAGCCAGGTAGAAAGCTCTGTTAATTACTGTTTAGGAAGGCTGGCTTGCTTCCAGGACAGTTCTCTCCCTGGTAGTTACTGGCAGCAAGCATATTCACCTAACTCCAAAAAACCATGTTTCCTAAATTCCCTTCCCCCAAGTCTCTTTTACCATCACAAAGATCACTGGAGCAATCTTTCTAGCATTCTGACAAAACACATTCAGCTGTATCATCTGATCCTGCCTCAATGCATCATTTGCTTTGTGTTGTTTGTAATCTTAATCCAAATCTCCTTGCAAGATTGGCAGAAGTATATCTCCTATTGTGCACTTATCATTCACATCATCAGAGAACTGTTTTACAATGACATCAAGCTTTAGGCTTCTAGGACTAGGAGGATACCAATTTAAAACTGGGAGATAAGAATTAAAAGATATTATCTAACATTAGTGACACACATTTATGATTCTTATATGATCTCTACCCATCTTTTAGTAGTCTATGTTAAACGTAGGCCACAGGTTTTGTGTAGGTTAAAATTATGAGTAGAATGAAATGTAAATGGAATCTTTTATGATTGCTGTCTAGCCTCACAGGATGAAAAAGTAAAGTTAGAACAGGCACCTTGGGTTTTGATTTCATCAGTTACCTTCTGAAATTTTCCGTTCTAGTTTGGTAACCCTCCTTTCCCTGTCTCCCCAGGCCCCTTGCCTTTTGCAGTGCTGAGGACTGAACCCAGGGCCTCCCACAAGGTAGGCAAGTGCTCTATCCCTGAGCTACACTCCCAGCCTCCAGCCCCCCCCTTTTAAACTTTTTTAATATTTACCACAATTGCAGCTTTTCATTAGCTTGTTTAATGCTTGCTTACATTACCTGTAATTCCCATGAAGACAGAGCTTATATTTGCTTAAACCGCAGAGTTTATATTTGTTTATATTTATTGTTTTGTTTTTGTCTTTGTGGCACTAAGGATTCAACCCAGGAGTATTCTACCTCTGAGCCCAGCCCTATTTTATTTTATTTTTTTGAAACAGGGTCCCACTAAGTTGCGGAGGGCCTCACTAAGTTGCTGAGGCTGGCTTTGAACCTGTGATCCTCCTGTCTTAGCCTCCCAAGTACAGGGATTACAAGCATGTGCCACCACACCTGGCATATTTGTTTATATTTAGAGCAATAAATATTGACTAAATGGGCAATGTCAGGCACTACTTCAAGCACTAGAGAAGTAAATGTAAAAACTTAAGATATGGTACTTGGCCTCAGGGTGCATCAAGTTAACAGGCAGTAAATAACATACACTACTGGATATGTGCTACTACATTGTACTTTTTTTTTTGGTACTGGGGATACAGACAAGGGACATTCTATCTCTGAGCTAACCCCTAGACCTATTTTATTCTTTTATTTTGAAACAGAGTCTCACTAAGTTGCAGGTGGCCTCACTAAGTTGCTGAAGCTGGCCGCGAACCTGTGATCCTCCTGTCTCAGCCTCCCAAGTACTGGGATTACAAGTGTGTGCCACCATGTCTGACTGCGTTGTACTTTTCACTTCATGCTTTCTTGATATTTGGTGATGGGAGGAGTGGTCTATCTAGCTCATGAGGAACCATCCTGTCTGAATGCCTCTTTTGCATTCAGATGGACATCAAAGTAACCGTATTTCTGTTACATGACTCTATCTTCTGGGCCACAGTTGCTGGACTGCAGTGTTTTCTGACCTATGCTGTATCAACCAACTTCTCTCCTCTGAGACTAGAATTGAAATTGTAAGATTCTAATTCAGCCTGGGCTCTTTAGATGAACTGAAGATGACATATAAGCTAGAGTGCTATAGATTATATAGCGTGCTATATAATGAAGGCATCTTCTGCCAGATGGGCAGGGAAGAAGCTGAGAAAGCTAGCCCAGAGAGAAAGAAAAAGAAGCAAGTCATCGCCGGGCGTAGGGGAGCATGCTTGTAATTCCAGCACTTGGGAGGCTGAGACAGGAGAATCACAGGTTTGTGGCCAGCCTCAGCTATTTGGTGAAGCCTCTGCAACTTAGTGAGACCCCGTTTCAAAAAAATAAAAAATAGTGCTGGGTTGTAGCTCAGAGGTAGAATGCCCTGGGTTCAATCCCCAGTACCACAAAAGAAAAGAAAAAAGCGCAAGTCATGAAAGGAAGTAGAGATGAGTGATTTTATGGTCTGAAATAGACTAAAAGAGCTGTATTTCCGGTTCTATTTCGAGTCCCTTTTCTCATAAGACACCCCTCTTTCTTTATCACTTATTTTACATTAAAAAAAATTTTTTTGCTAAAGCTACTTTGTGTTTATGTCTATTGCTTTTAATCATGTCTCAAGTAATATATTTCAGATTAACATGAATAGTAATAGATTTAATCTCATTTATTTTTACAGCATAAGACATATGGGCTACTACCAGAAAATAGTCAATGTCATGAAAATGCATCTGTTGGATTTTAAACTCAGGAATCCTAATGATGCTTCTCAGGTGCTTGCCTAGAAGCTTCCCATTTTCCTCACTGGTGCTTTTACAATAGACTCATTTCCATTGAAGGGCAGAACATCAAAAGCCAACATTCTTTAGACTCTATGAAAAACGCTATCACATGTGGACACCAGCTTTTGTGGCCAGCTAACATTCAGAGCAGAAAATAATTCTCCTTATAAACATCAATGGTGTATTTGTACTCATAAACAAAAAGGCTTTGATAATAAATGCTTTGATTTAAGCCCAGTAATTGATCAGCTATCCTGATTAACAACAGCTAACTGGAGACACCAGAATTTGAACTCATCTAGAATACATGGCTCTGAGGTCCTACTCAAGAATGGAAACCTGAGCTTTATAGTCAGGGGAGTCAGGGGGGCGGTGGGCTGGGAGGAGATACACTCCAGGGATTTCAATATCACCAGGCTCATGGACATCTGCTACTTTTAAAGTATATTCCTTCGTTATTCATCAAGCATTCAGTACACAGAACTACGTCAGGCACTGTGAATGTAAGAGGAGTACAACTTGGTCTCTGTCCTGAATGGGCTTGCAGTTCACTGGGAAAGACAGACAAGGAAACAGGAAACCACAACGCCCTCTGATAAGTGCCATGCTGGGACACCAGCCGGAGAGGCACCTAACTCATCCGGGGTAGGAACTGGAGCTGAGGCCAAGAGAACTCCCAGGAGTAGACAGTCTGAGAGCAAAGGCAGAGATGGGGTGCAGGGAGGGCCTACATGTTAACACCTACAAGTCCCTAAACAGCTGCATGAACAGGACACTTTGGATAACTGCCTATGTTTTCCTCCAGAGCTCTCCTGTCTCCAGTGTTGTTCCTGCATTCTGATTACTCTAGAGAGCAAGTTCAACTCAGTTCAACAAATATTTACTGAGGATGTGGTAAGTCTTGGGTATTGCCACAGGCCCTGGAAGTAGAAAGATGAATTAAGACTGGAGAATAGTACTTATTCTAAAGCAATGTGGAACCAGGTGGGGCAGGCAGATGCACAGGATCTGGACAGTGTTAAGAAGGACATATGCACAGAACTAAGGAGGTATCAAAGCCTGAAGTCTATATGAATAAGAGCACACATCACCAACAAAAAGTGCGAGTAGCATTTCAGACACAGAGGAGAACATTGTAAAGACAACTGCTAGGAAAATGGACCAGAGCACAGGGAGAGGACAGATTTGAGGACTATCTAAGAGGCAAATAACTGCAATGTGATTACTGGGAGTAGAGAAGGGGGGTAGTTTAATTATGACCTTAGGTGTTCTTTTCGAGGGGACAGTCCATTACCTGTGTTGGGGATTGCAGGAGGAAGAGTTGATTGCAAAAGATGATGATGGTGAGGAAATTTGCTCACCAGCATAAAGCCATGATAAAAAATCTAAACAACACAAGGAAAGTGGGTAGAAAGAAGGGGGGAAAATCCTAAAAAGTTGCATTTTAAGTGTATGCACAGGAGTGGAGAAGGAACTCACAAAAGAGATGAAGGGTATAACGAGTTTCAGGGAGCATGATGCAGACTTATCAGATGCAGAAACCGACTGGAAAACCGAGCTATCTGCAGGTCCTGGAGATTTTTCCAGAGGGGTCACTGGAATGGCCCATCGTTGAGGAGGAAAAGGTTCCCAGTAGTGACACCATTCTTTCAAGGGGCTGGGGACCACTCTTTTAAGAAGAGAGGGGTGAGCCGGGTGTGGTGGCGCACACTTGTAATC
>PVLC010004405.1:65545-85644 GCA_004027655.1 Graphiurus murinus
AAAAAAAAAAAAAAAAAAAAAAAAAAAAAGAGAGGGGTGGCACAGGCCTGTAACCACAGTGATGAGGAAGGCTGAGGCAGGAAGACTGCAAGTTCAAGGCCAGCCTGGGCAACTTAGGAGACCCTATCTCAAAATAAAAAAAAAAAAAAGCTGGGCGTGGTGGCGCACACTTGTAATCCCAGCATTCGGGAGGCTGAGACCGGAGGATCCGGGTTCGAGGCCAGCCTCAGCTACCTAGTGAGGCACTCCACAACTTAGTGAGACCCGGTTTCAAAATAAAGAATAAAAAATAGGGCTGGGGGTATAGCTCGAAGGTAGAAAGCCCCCGAGTTCAATTCCTAGTACTGCAAAAAAAAAAAAAAAAAAAAAAAAAAGGGGGCTGGGGATATAGCTAAGTGGTAGAACATCTAGCTCAAGGCCCTGGATTCAATCCTTGGTATAGCAAAAAATAAAACAAAACAAACAAAAATGGGGGGGGGCAGCAGGTAGCCCCTCTCTCTGTCTCTCTCTCATCCTAAAATTAAAGATAAGAGATGATTTGTAGGCTTAAAGCCAGCAGAGGCTAATGATAAAATCAGAAGACATCACTGAAGGACAAGGTCCGGAAGGAGAGAGTTGTCCTTGTTAGGTTGTCTATTTTATCAAACCTTAGCTTCAGTTGTCTCTAGCCAAGAGAGCTGTCAAGCAATGCTCACCCCAAGGTCAGGCACCTGTGGAAAGCGGCAGCACTAGGCATGAGGCCGTGACAAGGGGCCTGCAGCGACACCGAAGGACAGGAGATGATTTCTCTGTCAGTCACCTGCAGGTTTCCTACATGCTTGGTAAAATCCTATGGGAGGAGGCGCGCGCGCGCACACACACACACACACAGACACACACACACACACACACACACACACACAGTGAGATTAGAGGAAGTTCTCTGCATCATCAGCATCTCCTGAAATTCTGGGATAAACAGTAAAATACAGCCCCTCATCGATGTGATTACAATCACCACATAAACATGATTTCCTTAGGGTGCAAAGGGATCAGAGCTATTTCTGAGTCCCACCTTTGCTGGAAATTGACCAGGGGCTTTGGGCAGCTTCTTTGCTCCAGGCCTCAGTTTCTTTACAGATAGAGGGAGGTGCCACTGTAGCAAGGCTTGGTGTGGTGTGAGCAAGTTCATGGACATTGGGGTGCCTTGATGTTAATAAATGGCATGAATGCACATGTAAAGATCTGATCTCTGAAAACATGAAGATTTTGTCTCTGAAAACTGGACAAATCTGGAAGAGACTGCTCACTGAGTAATTTTTGTTGTTACACAGTATAGACTCTCAATATAAAAGGACAGTAAGTATGAAAGACCTTTTGCTTTAACTGATGAGTAATCTCTTCTGATTTTCTGGTAGTCTTGTGATGCTGAGAAAAGGCTAGAAGTTTGGTATTTCGAGTGGAGTGGAAATTAGTTCTCCTAGGCACTGGAGGGTGGGACACAAGTGCTGCAAGTACCACCGTGCTCTGGGGCAGCGTGTGCCAACAGGCAACAGGGACCGCAGGATCGGACTCCAAGGAGCATCCTAATGGGTAAGGACTCAGGTCCAGTGATGAAAACTTGAGTTCTGGTCCTGGCTCCGGCACTTAGCCATGCACGTGACCTTGAACAACTCAATGTCAATGAGCTTCAGTTACCTCATCTGTAACTGGAATAAATACATGCACCCTTGAAATGCTGCAATGATTGAATACAACAGTGTGTGTGTGTGTGTGTGTGTGTGTGTGTCTGTGTGTGTGTGTGTGTGTGAATTCCTGGCATATTGTGCATGTTCCATAAGCAGTAGATACTGTAGGCTCCACACACCCTTGTGTTGTTCTCACAGATACTGTGTGCCAGGCCCTCCTATGAGCTTACTAGGCAGAGTGTTATCTTGATGTACATGTGAAGTGAGTCCAGCCCCCCTTCGTCTCTCACCCTTCTGCCTTCCGCCATGGAGTGAGGCAACACAAAGGCCCTCGCCAGAGCCCGGCACCTTGACACGGGACCTGCTCGCCTTCAGAACCACGAAAGATGTTTCTTGAGAAGTTAGCCTGTGGCGTTCTGTTACAGCAATGCAAGAAGGACTAAGGCAGATGTCGAGAGCTGCTAACTCAGGTGCTATGAAATTAAAAGACCAAGAAAAGACAGAAAAAAGCCACCTCTAAGCTAATCAATATGACGAAGACATCTGGTAAAAGCCACTTTCCTAGGTCAGCGCAGTTATTTTTACTCCCCTACGCTCACTCAGATATACTCTTTCTTCTCCATCTGACAAGTGGGAATATACCAGTTTTAGTTCGAGTTTACTAACAAAGACTGCTTAAGGTAAACATCTGTTGTTTCCACAGCCAGGCTTACCATTTCAGACTTTGGTTATTTTAACCATAAGCTCCTTCCGATCTGGTTCAATTGATACTTTGTAGTACAGCACAGAAGTACATTTGACTCAAATTCCAACTATTTTTAGAATCCTTCTCACATTGCATCATTCAAACAGATGTGGGGCCAGCTGTCGCTATTCTTTCCTAGAATCTCACTAAGATGGAGATTTCAGTAAGTCTTTTAAAAATAAATGGCACAGGTGTTATCTCTGAGTCAATTGGTACATTAGCTATAAAAAGAATGTGTACAAATTCAGCTCTCTTTCCACAGCTCTAAGAGGAAAACAGGGTTTTCACTGTTTTGATTAATCTATTTTCATTTGGTTGTATTAAATCCTATTTTTCACAAAACGAAAATAAAGTTCTCCTTGGACTGTGGCACTATACTTTTTGTTGCTGTTAGTAGTCATTATTCTGATATTATCATAGAATAAAATGATCCAATAAACTCCTTTCTCCAGATTCAGATTCAAGGAACACTTACTGAGCATGTTAAGATTGTGGTCACAATCTTCCAAGAGATTAAAGATACCGAAGTGAATTTGAATGATATGTTTCCAAAAAGTTAGAAAATCAGAGAAACAGCTGAAATTCCTTGAATATAGCTGAAGTAAGATAGGGGAAATTAAGTAGGGGAAAATCACGAACAGACCTGGGACAGCATGGAACTGTCCTAATCCTCTCATTTCAGAAACAAGGACTGGTGGACGGGGTGGTCTCGGGACCCACGCAGCTCTGCAGCCACTCTCAGACTCTGAAGCGATTACAGTGTAGCTCTGCACCAGCACGTCCCCCTCCTTCCAAGCTTCAGTTTGGAACTCTTATAAAACAAGTCTAAGGAAGGAGCTGGGAAAGCTGAGGGCATATTCTCTCTTTGGGGGTATTTTTAAATAAAGTACGAATGCCCAAATTATAATTTTTGCCCTCTCAATTTTTATTTAGTCACCCTAAAGCCAGTAACAGTCCAATTTGTGGTATGGATTAGGATGCCTGAATTGAAACTGAGAGAGAGGCAAGATGGGCCTTGGGTTCCTCTCGGTCTACGTATTGGCTGTGCCTGAAGGCGCTGCCCTCTCTCCGTGCTGCTGACAACCCCTCACCCAGACCATCAACCATACCTTTCATTTGGGCATACCTTTATGTGTCTGTGTCTTTTTTTTTTTTTTTTAGGTACTAGGGATTGAACCCAGGGACATTCTACCTCTGAGCTACACCCCCAGCCCTATTTTTTATTCTTTATTTTGAAACAGGGTCTCACTAAGTTGCAGAGGGCCTCACTAAGTAGCTGAGGCTGGCCGAGAACCTGGATCCTCCGGTCTCAGCCTCCCAAGTACTGGGACTACAAGCGTGCGCCACCATATCTGGCTTCAAAGTTATCTTTGATCCCTGTGTTTTCCTAATCTTACTGAGATCCACAGAGGGTAACTAACTGATTTCCAGTTGGCCACAGTTCCTAAGGGGCAGAATGAGTTTCTGACCCCAGGCCTCTTTATTCTAAGTTTAATGTTTTCTTGATTAAAAGCATCAGCAGCAAACAATTAATAATTACAATTCATTTAGCATGTGTCAGGCATTGTGCTAAGAGTTTTACATATAAGGTTATCTTATTTACTCATAACTGTATGATGTAGATATGATTACAGGTTGAGCACCCCTACCCTCTAACTCTATAATATTCCAAAATCTAAAACTTTCAGAGTGCCAATGTGAAATCACAAGGGGAAATTTTCATAACATGAAGCTATGTTTCATAGACAAAATTATTGTTGTTATTATTATTATTATTATTATTATTATTATTATTTTGCCATACTAGGGATTGAACTCAGGGGCGTTCTACCTCCGAGCTACACCCCCAGCCCTATTTTTTATTCTTTATTTTGAAACCGGGTCTCACTAAGTTGCAGAGTGCCTCACTAGGTAGCTGAGGCTGGCCGCGAACCCCGGTCCTCCGGTCTCAGCCTCCCGAATGCTGGGATTACAAGCATGCGCCACCACGCCCGGCTGACAAAATTATTTTTCAAAACCCATATAAAACCAGGTGTGGTGACACATGCCTATAATCCTAGTACTTGGGGCACTGAGAAAGGAGAATCATAGGTTCAAGGACAGCCTCAGCTGGGTAGCAAGACTCTCAGCAACCTAGTGGGACCTAGTGTTAAAACAAAAAAATTTAAAAAAGGGCTGCAGTGTAGCTCAGAGGTAGAATGTCCTAGGTTCAATCCTTAGTACTGCCTCCCCTCCACAAAATACTATATAAAATTGCCTTCAGGCCATGCATGTAAGATGCATGTGAAACACAAATGAATTTTGTGTTTAGACTTGGGCCTCATCCTCAAGACATCATATTATATACATGTAAAAATTCTAGACTTGTAAAGAAATCCAATCCTAAGTCATTTGGGAAAGGGATACTTACAGATTTGGAAAGTGAGACCACAGAGAGGCTAAATAACGCGCCCAAGCTCACACAGCTGTCCCAAAGCACAATCAAGATTCTAATCTAGACGGTTGGGCTTTATGACTTGCTCTTTCAACACTCATGCTAGACTGACTTCTTACAATAGCACAGCTGCTTCCATCAAAACTGTTCTCATAGTTCGCATCTAACTAAAAGCTATTGGCAAGAAGAGTCCAGGACTGCCCAATGACATCAGTGTATGTTAAACTGATGTGTGTAACACAGGTCGCTGGTGTTGGGCCATCCTGTTCTTGAACAGTAAACAGATACCTTGAAGTTACGGGTATACATACCATTATCCCTGGTGCCCAAACACTAGGGATAACACAGAGACAACGCAAAGAAACTGTTAAGTTGGACTCAGGGGAAATAACCAAGTCTTCACTGACATGGATTAGAGTATGGATTTGTCCTGGGTTATAGCTGTTTTAAAATTAAAAGATAAAAGCTCCAAATCAAAAGGCCAAGTACTGACTCTTAAATCAAGGGAATTAGTGGAACAGAGGTAAATATGTGACACACCAACCATACGTCGCCTGCAAATAAGTTGGTTTTTTTTTTTTTTTTTTTTGCGGTACTGGGGATTGAACTCAGGGGCAATCTACCTCCGAGCTATTCTACCCCCAGCCCTATTTTTTATTCTTTATTTTGAAACTGGGTCTCGCTAAGTTGTGGAGTGCGTCACTAGGTAGCTGAGGCTGGCCGCGAACCCGGATCCTCCAGTCTCAGCCTCCCAAATGCTGGGATTACAAGCGTGCGCCACCACGCCCAGCTTGCATATAGGTTTTGTTCAACTATACACTGCTTTTCAAATTTCAACCAATAGCCAACATTAGAATTCCAATTTCTACGATCTCTAGCAACCAGGAAGATGTGGTGACACTAGACAGGACATTCGCTCTTCGGCTCACCAACTTCCACGGGCTCAGTTTTATTCTCTTACCTTGATCCCTGGTCCCTAAAGGATCCCGAGTTTGCTAACTCCAAGCTGGGCAGAGCATGGCAGAAGATCTAGAAGTGCATCAGAGCCTTCTGAGATTCTGGAAGCACCCTCTGAAGACACCCAGTAGCCTTCTCTGCCAGCCTTGTTGCGTAATGCAATGAAATTTTATTCACTTAGTAAGTAAGTGAGCTTTCATCTTTGCCTCAACTGATAAAATGAACTGACAGCTCAATCTCCAATTGGCGTTGTCTTCAAAATTAGAATGTTTCCAGTGTTACAGCACCACCACACAAATTACGAACTGGGCCAGTGTGGTTTTCGGGGCTCCAGGCAGAACAACCCAGGCTGTTGTAGTGCTCAGCAAAATTTGGGCAAAAAGCTAACGCTATCTTACCCACATGTGAAAGGAAGAAAGGCTGTCACTGGTGAACACATTGGATTCTTTAGAGTCATCTTGATCTGCTTTTAATTGTCACAAGGGTTGTAGGCAAAAACAAAAGTTGCCATCTGCATTCATGGACCCAGTCTGGGACAGGGTTTTCTTCTTGAAAAGCCTGTGGTATGTGCAGCTGTGCACTATTCAAGAAGACTAAAGGTTTGCAGGTGGGCGCCAGGGAGGCAGATGTGAGCCTGAGAAATTATTAAATTACCATGTTCACTCAGTCCAAAATATTCACAGATGAACTACACCTTAACTAATGAGATTTCCCTTACCATACTTTGAATTTTATAATGCAATAAAAGTGTCTCCTCAATTAGTCAGTAAATTACTACTAAATCTTGCACCTTAAATAATCTACAGAATCTAAGGGCTTTCTCTTGTCTGGGTCTCAAAAAGAAAAGTAAAAGCATATCGGGGTAAAAAGCATTGCTAGAATAACAGATTCAGCATCAGTTTATATGGTATTCATCTGGAATTCAAATAGAGACTTTCTTGATTTAAACGGGGCTTAATAGGATAAGTTTCAAACTGGATTTTTTGTTTTTATACTAAGTATGATGACAGGCAATATGTATTTTTTCTCACTATTAAAAACAATTCTGTTTGTTAGGAAGGCTGCACTCAACTCAGCTTTACTGCTTCAAATAAGAAGTTTGCACACAGAACAATAAAGCCGTTTAATGAAAGGACATAATAGGCTTAGCAGATGTCGCAATCATAGAATGTTTTAGGTAAATAGCTTTAAAAGGACACGTCCATCAGTTTAGAAACACTATGAAAAATCAAATTCAATTGCTGAATTTATGGAGGCTCTCTTGGAGGGTATATTTGAACCTATTTATCTAGTCAGAAAACAAGACTAAGCTCACTTCTATCAAAGGTGGTGAAGAATGAGTGTAACTCCGAACTGGTTCGTATTATCCAAGTTACTGCTTGTGCTGTTAATAAAGACAGCTTTCAAAAATCCTCTTCACCATTTGTTCGCTGATGGCTTTGGGGTGTTAAAGAATATTGTTACTTTCCTGACAATGAGTACTTCAACATTTAGCCAACTACCCGGAGATGAGGATGTAGAGACGCCCTTGAGGGACTTACATTTCAACAGGAAACAAAAAATGACAAACAAAACCCAGGCTCGTTCTTATATGGTTCGAGCCATTTCTCATTAATTTACAGAGAGGGCAGATGTCTGTGTTGGATTTACTAAGTCATTCCTCCACTAATAAAGTAAGAATGAAAACAATGTCACCTTCATAAGGACAATCTTTTTTTTTTTTTTTTTCTGGAACTGGAGATTGAACCCAGGGGCATTCTACCTCCGAGCTCTACCCCCAGCCTTATTTTCTATTCTTTATTTTTGAAGCAGGGTCTCACTAAGTTCCTGAGGGCTTCATTAAGTATTAGCTGAGGTTGGCTGTGAACCTGTGATTCTGTCTCAGTCTCCCAAGTACTGGGATTACAAGCGTGTGCCACCATGTCCGGCTCAGGACATTCTTTTTAAGGTTGATGAAAGACAAGCCTTCAGCTCAAAGGGAAAAGAGGTGTTATGCTTCAAAAATGTCACTTAACATCATCTGAGAAGACGGACAGCTGTGGATAGCAGCCAGCATTTGGCACGTGTAAACTTATTTCCTAATAACGAGATTGTATGACACCCTGGATGATTTTAATAAATTCTAAGTTGTGATTTAAATCTGGTTAGGGATTCAACTCAGATTCAAAAGAAGAGAAAACTCACAACACTTTTTCCATGTGAGTACATTTCTGCTACTTAAGACCACTCAAGCCAGGTATGGTGGTGCACGCTTGTAATTCTAGTACTTAGGAGGCTGAGACAGGAGGATCTCAGGTTCGTGGCCAGCCTCAGCTACTTAGTGAGGCCCTCTGCAACTTAGTGAGACCCTGTTTCCAAATAAAGAACTAAAAATAGGGCTGGGGGTGGAGCTCAGAGGTAGAATGCCCCTGGGTTCCATCCCTAGTACCTCATAAAAAAAAAAAAAAAAAAAAAAAAAAAAAAAAAAAAGACCAGTCAATGCTCGAACTCTAAATACTTACCTTATATGTGATACAAATTTAAGCACATCTGAGAGATGTACTGCAGTCTACCGACTAATTCTCGTTAGTACTCTGACTTAACACAGCATTCGTATCATAACATACCCTACTACACAATCATTTGTGGAGAAGCCTTAGTGTGGTTATTCTCATTCTTAAGTAATGAGCACATTTCTCACAGGGATGCTACTTCTCTAACAGTGGCAGAGCAAATGTTAATGTTCATGCCGCTGCCACATCAACCATTTGTAATATACATGGGGGAAAACCCAACCGGGATCTATCGCAGGGCTCCATCTGTGCTAACTGCCTCGGGCTCAGCCACGTCTCAGCTCCCAGGTGCACTGAACCACATCTATCAAAATATTTACCCTGAAAATAACTTTGTAATAAGAGTGGAATGTCCTTTTTGATGATTTCCTTTGAAAAATACGTAGGTATTTAACTGGCAACTCTGAAATTTTGGAGATGGCAGAGCACATGGATCCATTTATTCAAAAAAAACCCCTTGATGGTGGTTAGAGCTGCTGCATTGTGATGATCACAAACACGACCGTTTTAATATGCCTCCTGTTTTCACATTTGACTATGGTTCTAACCCCCAGCGGCACAGGCCTTAACTGCAGTCCCATCTAGGACGCTGGTGTGCGGCATCCTTGCTGCCTGCTAGGGAGATGACATCCAGCGAGAACTTCAGCAGCAGCACTGTGCCAACACCCTGCACCATGAGTGACAGCTACTAAGGCTGAGAGGTTCTGAACAGGTTAAAGTGAATTTCAGCATCTGGGACTGCAATTTATATTGCAGAATAAAAACCAAAACAATGGCCAAAAAAAAAAGAAAGGAAGGAAAGAGGCTCCAGGCTGCAGCAAAAGCACATCCCCAATCTTCCCAGTGTAAACTTCCATACTCAGGGCGGAGGAAATACCTGGACCATACTGTCAACGTGGCCCTCTGCGTGGCCACTACATCGTCAGCTCCAAAGACAATAGCTGGGCACGCTGAGTCACCCAGTGTGTGAAGGGCAAGTGGAAAGGTCAGTTCCGTTTGCCTCACAAGAGCAAACAGCAGGGCACTGCGCGGGCCTTTGTTTCCCGCTGTCCCAGGGACCTGGCAGTGGAGTGCATTCTGCCCTCAGGGATTCTGAGCCTCCCCCAACTTCCCAGCCTGGGAAAGAACCAGCACCATGGCAAGCACGCCTGGCCTGAGAAGAGGGCTGGACAGGATGCTCTGCACAGGCCCTCGCTGGTACCATCTACCAGTCCCAAAGATGGAGCAACATCTCTGCAGGAATGTGGCACTCATTCCCTATAAGCTGCAAGAATTCCATAAACTCTTCTTTTGATGCCCACAAACAAACAAACAAACAAATAAATGATGTGTGCTTCCTCCCTTGCACAACCACAAAGGCCATCATGGTTCAAGTAGAATCCATTGAAATCCAGTATGTATCTCTTGAGCTCTGCCTATGTCACTGTGGACCCAGACACATTCTTTTTAAGATCCAAGTGTTTTACTTTTTGGAGCCTCCCCCACTGACATCATATCGAACATTAAAGGCTGTCTCCATAATCCAATTAAAAGTATCTTTCTGGCCAAAAGATTTTTGAAAGAATTTCTGCATTTTTGTTTCGAAATTACTTGGCTGCTGGTTATTCATCTAATTTATAGCTTGCTATGATTTCTCAGTAATCATTGCTAAATTTAACATTTAAAGAAGATGACAAAATATTTAGTTTTGTATTTGTGCAAACACATTTGATCCTGTTATTTTCTGTTTTTAAAGCCAAAAAAAAAAAAAAAAAAATTTTCCCCCCTAGCTCTCCAACATTACTGAAGTCCTTAAAAAGTAGGCTAGCACTTTGTCATTTGTGCCCCTAGTGCCTAATGAATGGCACAGCCTGTCTGCAGGAGCTGGAGAGGCAATGTGAGGAGGAGCTGCCCTCCTCAGGGACCAGCAGGAAAGACCCAGGGGAGCACTGGGGAGGGGCCTCCAGGAGGGAGAAGATAGTTGCAGGAGCCCATGTCACCAGCCTCCAACTTGGGAAACAGCAGACAGGATGGCTGACCACTCAATAATCCCTTTGGATAGGTGTGACGTGGGATGCAAAAATGAAGAAAGCACCCCCTCAAAGGCGTTCATAACCTAGGGAACTAGATGGAGGACTTACGTATTAGGATATAAGGCAGAGTGGGAAACTGTTAGGAAGACTTCAAGTACCATGAAACACTGAGAAAGGAGATGTCACCAGGACTATCAAAGGCATGACTCCAGGGAAGGCCATTTACACGGTCATCTATGTAAACAAAGTCCCCCACAGTTGTGCAGTGCCATGGTCAAGACTGGGGGCGGGGGCGTAAAGTAAGAGTCTGTCCAGGAGAGATGGCACCTGGCAGGTCCGTGAGAGTCAGGAAGCTAGCTCTTCCACTTACAAGCAGAGTGCCTTCTGTGAGTTTACATTTGCTATCTGTAATAGGGACAATACTACTAACTCCATTGGATTATTAGGAGGAAACAAAGAAACGTGTGTGCACAGCACAGACCCCTGTCAAATCTGCTCTTTCTTCCTTTTCTCCCTCCTTCCTTCTTTATTCGAATATCCATGCAACTTCCACCGTGTCAAGCACTCTACCAGGCACCATGTATACAATCAGGGACAATACCCGCATGAGGCTGCCTTTATGAAGTTTGCAATGAAAGCAGTCTGTCTATTCCATTATTATTCTACAGTCAGCGACAGGTGGAAGGTGGGCCAAGTACAAAAGCACAGTAAGAGGCGTGTCCCAAAAGCCATCAGTCATCTAGTTCATCAGGAGTAAGGAAGGGGGTTTTAGGGTGTGAGGAGCACATGGGGAGTCCAACAGAGAGGAGCAGGGAAATTGCTCAGCAACAGCAAGCTGGAGGTCGATGCGAGTGGCAGGCAGTTTTGTCTACTTGCTCAGTTCTGCTCAGTTGGTAAGGGCTTCCTGGAAGGCTGTCCTGAGAGCTAACTCATGACTGGCAATGTTGGCTTCGCAAGGGCTGGGGGTGTTATGTGCATGGCAGATTGGGCATTCTTTGTTTAAATAAAATTGAGTAGCCAGTCTTTGCAACAAGCCACTTCTGGAAGCATCTGTGCATTTCTTTGTCAGAGTCCTAGAGCACTAGAGCAGGACAAAAGACCCAAAGGGAGAGGCAGAGTTCTGGCTGCGCCAAGCACAGCGGGAGGTCAGGAGATCAAAGGAACATAGGTGCTGGGGACTGGCTGCTCCAACAAATTGGCTAAGCTTGGAATGTAGGTTGGGCTGAGTCACCAAAATGGAGTTAATGAATTGGAGAAAGCAGTTGGAGGCAGACAGACCTGGGCTGGAAATCCAGTTCTTCTAATTATTAGCTTGTTATACCACTTGATCTTTCTGATCCTTAGTTTCTCATGATAAAAAATCTAGATCTTAATATTCGTCTTACAGGGTTGTAGGAATGACTGACACACACTACATGGTACCCAAAACATATTTGGTGGCCCCATAAATAGTACTTCCCTCCTTTGCCAAAGTGACTGGAGATCCCCCACATAGACTATTTTGTAGGTCGAGAGAAAAGGAATATAAAACTTGCGGAGAAGGGAGCATAGGAGACAGTCCCTATGGCTGGAACTCAGGCAGTCAGAGTGGGAGGTGAGGACAACTCAGTGGCTTGCTCCGCTGCGCACTGCGCATGGTTCTCCATGCTGGAAAACATGGGGAAACATAAGGGGATCAGGGAGTGCTGCTCCTGGGTGGAGTCACGCCAAGCCAGAGAGTTTCAGCTGAAAGGTTAACGGATGATAAGCATGGCCCCGAATTAGGTACACATCATGGGAGAGCTAGGTGATGAGGGGCAAGGAGTGAGGGAAAGGGGGAAGTTCCACAGAAGCCACAGTGAGCGCTGCGTCAAAGGATGTGGAATATTTGTTTTCTGCAAGGAGAGAAAGATGTTATTCCTGGGAGACAAAGCGTGTGGAAGGGAAGGGGAGTATGGAGATGCAGGAATGGAGAAGATGGTGGAGACAAGAAATCAGGAGTGCAGGTCACGTAGGATCAGTATTCATTACTACTACTACTACTACTACTACTACTACTACTACTTGTTATCTTTAGATTGGCCTAAAAATTTCAAGACCAAGCAAGAACAAAAAGTTTCTTATCATTGGAAATCTATTGGTGGTCAATGAAACGGAAGATGTATTTATCCTATACAGTAAATAATAACCAAATAAGGCAAATAAATATATGTGGAACTGAAAATGCTATGGTTCCAAAAACAAAAGCTCCCCTAACTGAAAACTAGTAATCGACTAGGAGTTAATTGAGAGAAGGGCTTGACTCAAAACTCAGAAAGTAACTGTTATTTTATTTTGGTACTGGGGATTGAATCCAGGGTCATTCTACCTTCAAACTACATCCCAAGCCCTTTTAATTTTTTATTTTGAAACAAGGTCTCGCTAAGTGCTCAGGGTCTTTGCTATGTTGCTGAGGCTGGCCTTGAACCTGTGGTCTTCCTTTCTCAGCCTCCCAAGTACAAGGACTTACAGGCATGTGCCATTGTGTACAGCTAATTAGTTTTAAAAAGCTGATATTGTCTTAAGAAAATAATCACTGAGCTGATGATATTAACAGAAGGAATATTCACTGATTTTTTTTTTTGTTATTTTTTTATGGTACTGGGGACTGAACCTAGGGGCATTCTACCTCCGAATACATCCCCAGCCCTATTTTATTTTTTTATTTTGAAATAGGGTTTCATTAAGTTGGAGAGGGCCTCACTAAGTTGCTGAGGATAGCCGAGAAGCTGTGATCCTCTTGTCTTAGCCTCCCAAATATTGGGATTCCAGGAGTGCACCACCACGCCCAGCTTCACTGAATTTTTAAAATTCCTGTTTTACTATTTTACTTTGGAATCCTTCTCACTTTTAGCAAAAAATTTAAAAACAAATTTTCTGTCTCATTCTCATTACTTTTCTATTTTGAAATCTTGAATGCTTAAAGCTTTCCTGTTTAGTGTTTCCAACCTGCCCGACAGTAGGGGTTAAGCTTCAGCTCTGTATGGGGAGTGATGGAGGAGGGTGGGGGGCAGAGCACACTTTGAGAGGCCTTTGTCTCGAGAGGAAGTCCTTTGACAATGACATCATCATGGAGGTGAATCATCTGCCACACATTCCACCTTGCACAAAGAGAGGAACCAAGAGCAGCATGAGGTCTGTGGAACAGCACAGAAGAGGCTCCGGGGAGACAGGGGCCCTAGAAAAGCCCCAGTGGCTAGGCTCTCTGAGTCCCATCAGGAGACAAGTGAATTATCAAGAAATGACCACACTCGTGCCCTTGGGACTCCAACACTTATAATACACCAACCCGGTCTCACAGGATAGAAACTAAGACAGAGGAAGGACACCAGCTGATCCCAATCTGCAACCTGACCCAGGCACAGAGCCACAGTTAAGATACTGGTCTCCTCCGGCTTTACTGTCATTTCTAAACCTAGAGAAATGCAGAGGATAATCCAATGAATCAGGTTCACAGTGCAGTAGCAACAGAGAATTAGATAAAGAAGTTACAATCTCAAATATGGCCATCGAGTGTAAGCTGGAAAGGTAGTTTAAAAATGCACTTTCCAATTCTTTTGAACTAAAATCAAATTTAGGACGCTGTAGGAAGATGGTTCAAACAAAAGCTAATTTTGTTTAATGAACTAACCAGGAAGGCATTGTGAAAGTATTGTGCAACTAAATGCTTAGCTAATTACTGTGAGATCAAATAACTGTTACCATAGTTACTGCACACTGTTTTCCATAATAACTTTTATCACTTCAATAAATCTTTGTGACGCAACAAATATAAAAAGTTTACTGTAACATGACTATATAATGTTTTGGAAGGCACACGTTCATGGCCGACCTCCTGAAAGTACCTTCCCATATTTGTCCGTGAACAAGGGGTGGTAACCAGTATCTGGTTGACTCAAGATCAAAATGTTTCATTGGCTTCTTTAATGAGCTGTATACCTCAACAGTTGAATATACCCAGTCCTGTCATTCAGCAGAAAAGTCAATGGCCCTTTCACTATTATACTTGGTCTCTGAGTGAGAATAAACATAATAGCAACCATTTAGGAAGCAGTAACTGCCAAGTCCCAGGCCGGGCAGTTGACCTCCATCAAGATCTAATCCTTCCCCTCCTGCTGTGGGACAGAGATCCTGCCAAGTGTCACCCAGCTTGCTGGGGAGGGAGTCTGTCCAGTTCTAACTCCAGAGTCAGTTCTCTGCCTACCATACTATAAATTTTTTTAAAAAAGGCGATTCCATAAGTGTTTTATTAGTGTTGTATAAAGTGTTAAGGTCACACTAGAGTGTTACAGGAGAATCTGTGATACAATGACCAACAGGTCTGTTAGTTGAGATGACGTCATAGCTTCACTGGAAAATGAACACTCTTTTCCCTGGATAGACGAGGAGCTAAGACCTAATTACATGAGCACCCCTCCCTGCTACTTGCAGGGCTTAGTCATCTGTTCTCCTTCACTCTTTCCTAGATCTTGTTCACCCATTTCTAGACCTCTATGCTGAGATTTTTGAATAAGCAAAATGTCAAATATGGTATAAAAAGTTAAGACTGACAATAAACTAGTGTGTGATAAGATAAAAAAAACTCATGCTTAAAATTAATTCCTGACAATGTTGATGCTATACATCCCTGGGCAAGTCACTGAGTATCTCGGGTTTTCCCTTACGGAAAAAGGGGCAAGAATCCCCGCTAGCTCACTGGGATGTTATGCAGATCAATTATTCAATGTTCAGTTCTTTGAAGACATAAAATGCTACATAAAACAATCATTATCAAGATGGAACATAAAACACACATATGGTTACAGAGTTATTAAAAAGGCCCAAAGCTGGCATGGTGGCACACACCTGTAATCCCAGTACTTGGGAGGCTGAGACTGAAGGATCACAGGTTTGAGGATAGCCTCAGCAATTGTGAGACTATCATCAGCCTAGAGAGACCCTGCTTCAAAAATAAGAATAGGACTAGGGTGTGTAGCTCAGAGGTAGAATGCCCCTGGGTTTAATCCCCAGTACCAAAAAAAAAAAAAAAAAAAAAAAGAAAGAAAGAAAGAAGAAGGAAATCAGTATCCTTTGCAGGCATGCACACTCCAGAACCTTGAGGTAGAAACCCTGGGAGTTCCTCGTACCTATGAAACCTGATTCATACCTATTCAGCAGTGTGCTGAAGGTCTCAGTTTTAAGAGGCCAAAGGCCATTTTGTTGTTGGTTTCCAAGATGAACAGCTAGGATTCATGTCAGGGGCTGAATCAGACTTTGGTGACTCAGCTGCTGTAATCTTTCACATTAGAGAAGGCTGAAGGTGGCCACAGTCCTAGGTACCCCACTTCCTGGGTATCTGAACGACACTCATCCTTGGCTCTACCCTCTATTTCCTCCATGGATGCCATTCAACTCATCACTACCTCCCAAATACCTTTCACATCCCCTGCTCTCAAAATCTGCTCCTTCCCTTTTCACCTGCTCAGTGCCCGAACCCAGACCCTCCTCAGGTCTAATCACTACAGCAGTCTCATGACTGGTGTTCCTTTAATTTATTCAACACCCTACAGAATACAAGGCCAATCATGACTTGCTTCTGTTCAAAACAACTCCACACAGGAGACACCACTGCCTTGAAGATAAAATTCAGATTCATCAGCGAGTCACATAAGGATTTTGGGGTCTCCTATATATGGTACACTGCCTCCAACTTCATCTCCACCCTCTCCAGATATTGTAGTTGCTCCCTCTCCCTGTATCTCCCTCTACTTTGCACTATTACATTCACACGCTGTACTGACGCCAGGCCTGGACATTGCTGAGGGCAGTGACTGCCTTCACTTCAGCCCGACATAAAGCACGTGCACACTCAACAAATATTGAACAACTGCTCGAAGGCTTCCTGTGGACAAGTTAACAGTTATGTTAACTTATTTTGTTCACTCTCAGCTTGGTAAAGGCTCTTGAGCAATTCACTTGATTGATGTTTTTTAACCATAGATGATAACGACTGATTCAGGCTGTCTTTTTAAGGAGACTCAAGTGAACGAAGTTATCCTTTGTGATATAAACCTAAGTGACTCAAGTCTGTCTTTTTGGCATTTGGGCTCAATCAGATTCCATGAACTATTGCCAAGAAGCAAATGCTCAAGAAAGCCGTGCTCATTGAATGTTCACATCTATCAGAATCCCTGCTGTAAAAAGCATCTCTTTATCAAAGTCACAACAGGCACACATGCAAGCACAATACAGCGATATGCCATTTGATTCCAGCATGGTTCTATATGCTCCACAGATATAGAGAAAAAGAAAAGAAAAACTGCATTCCACTTCCTTGCTCTGGAACACCATGGACACATAAAACCAAATCAACCATATACAGAACAGCTTCTCTTTCTCATAGTAAGAGTCCAATGTATCCTAATCCATTTGGGGTTATGAGCAGACAGCTATATATAAGAAGCATGTATTTTGTGGAATTAAGAGAATTCTGAAACATAAAAACACATGATAATATTTGCCAATTAAAAAAGGCTTTCAAGTTGATAAAATAGGAGAAATTTAAATGTCTACTTGTCATACAGGAAAAATATGCTCTACCATGCTAATTTCAGTTAAAGTTCATGCAGTGGTCATCCAATACAACCTCTTATTTTAACTTCCTGTTTTGTGATACTCTTCCTTCTCTTGGACATCAATTTTTATTTCTGAGCTCAAGACCATTCCTGTGATTACTCATGAGTTTTGAATTGCAGTCTCTGATGCTGCTGGCCACAGAATTCTTCCTGAAATAACTTCCCCCCTTGGCTCCTACTACCATGGTATCTTAAGAGTTCCTCCATCTCAGACCATTCCTCCTTCCACATTTCTTCTGCTTACCAGTGGATGTATGCATCTCAGGTCTCTCTGTTGTTTCTGCTGAAACTTCAGCATTCAATCTGCACATGTAATTTTAAATTAATTCATTTTTAGTTTTGACCTTTCTCTCAGATTCCAAGTCTACATCTCCAACAACCTAAGGGGCATTTTATCTTATTTTTTTGCAGTACTGGGATTGAACCCGGGGGCATTCTACCTCTGAGCTACACCCCCAGTCCTATTTTGTATTCCTTAGTTTGAAACAGGGTCTCACTAAGTCACAGAGAGCCTCACTAAGTAGCTGAGGTTAGCCGAGAACTTGGATCCTCTGGTCTCAGCTTTCCAAGTACTGGGATTACAAGCATGCGCCACCATGCTGGCTCTAAGGACATTTTAACTGCTTATCACACATCACTTCTTCAAAGAAAACATTGAAATTTAATATATCACCTTTCCTCTACTTTCAAAATAGTTTCTTCTGTATTTTTTGTTGATGGATTGATCATTCTCTAGGGCACTCAAGATGGAAGCTTGGGGTCCTTTTTTATGCATTTATTTTTAGCCTCTTCCTCCTCCTAAGAGCCTGTAGAAGCCCTAGTGACTAATGTCAATTTCCTCTGCCACATATCTCACAGCAGATGAAAGTGGCATTCCTTCCCTTTCTAATTTCACTAACCAAATAATGACTTGCTCAAAAAATACTGTTTTAGCACACAAGTAAGTACCTTCCATGTCTCCAATTTTTTTCTTTCATGATGCCACCAAATTAAATTTTTTGAAATATGAATTTGATTAGCCCCCCCCCCCACTCAAATGTCTTCTATAAGTCAATGTGACCTATAAGATAAAGCACTAAACTCTTATCTAAGCATTTAGCTTCCTCAACAGTTTGGTCCAGACCCTTTAGTCTCACTTCTCACAATTTACCTTAAAAGTATCATATAAATAAAAGTCCTTATTCATCTTTGTCTCTCTACAGTAAAGCAATAAAGATAACATGCTTAGGAAAGAGACCCTTTTCCATTTCCGTGTCTGTCCAACAAATGTTCAACAGCTGCATTTGTGAATCACTTTTCATCCTATACTACATTCAGGGACACAGTAACTCTTAACACCTCTCTTCCCTCATCTTTAACAGACTCTGGAGTATAAGTCCAAGGTCTAAGTTCCCTTGCCTTCGACTTCCTTTAACTATACTAAGACTTACTGGCAAGGAAAAACAAAAACCTACTAGTGCTTTGTGTTTTATTTGATAGGCTACTTCTAATCCCAAACTTCCAGTACTTTTTTTTTTATTCATTCCCAGCAGGTACACCCACCCAAAGTTCTCATGGATGCTTGGAAATTACTCAGAACAAAGTAAGGAAAAATCATCAGTTGCAGACAGTTTTTGGTTACTTCCAAGTATGCAGTGGGATCAACTGATACACACACACTTTAAAAAATAATAATTTAACAGAAAAAGAAAATTTAAGCCTCATATAGTCTGATTTATCCCCCTCCCCCACAGAAAGTGAAAGTAGTCAGTGTTAACTGTGTTTATCTTATCATTTCCTATCCTCCCCTCCCTCCTCCCCTCCCCTCCCCTCTCCTCCCCTCCCTCCCTCCCTCCCTCCCTCCCTTCCTTCCTTCCTTCCTTCCTTCGGATTAAATCCAGGGGCATTCTACCTCAGAGCTATACCCCCAATTCTATTTTATTTTTATCTTTTTTTGTTTTGAAACAGGGTCTTACTAAGTTGCAGAGGGCCTTGCTAAGCTGCTGAGGATGGTTGTGAACTTGTGATCCTTCTGTCTCAGTCTCCCAAGTACTGGGATTACAAGTGTATACCACTATACCTGGCTTATTTTTATTATTTAAGAAATTTTACTAAAGATAAAAGTCTGAATGCTGCTGAATCATAACTGTTACTGCATTCTATAATTTTCAATTTTTAAAAAAGACTTCTCACTCCAGCTCATGCAGAGTTGACTATATTCATTTATTCTTAATTCGGTCACAGAACGTAGTTCTAGGCAAAACAGCAATTTTGTAGTATTCCTTTGACAGGGGCTTCATCCAGAAACGCTTACAGATCAAATTATTTAAAACAACAGAGGGTGCATGATATAAATTTACAGAAAAAAAATACACAGAAATGTCAACAGAGAGCATTAAAGATATTCTGAAAAACGTGGTTTAAGAGTCTAAGAAAAATTTAAAACAACAATAAAAGACCAACAGATGTTCAGAGACAAAGAACAGTAGGCATTTTCAGTGGTATGATGAGAAGAGGTTATGGTCTGGAGTCAGAAAGCCTTTGCTCTGATGCAGGCTCTGCTTACAGGCCCTAGGACTTGTGGACTCCAGCTCTAAGGCAGGTCTGGCAGTAGAAGAGGCACTAGTCTCAAGGGCACCATTTAAGAGTGTGCAAACAAACACAAACAACTTAAATCAGCCAATATAAGTGATATTTTAGTGCAATAGATTAAAAATCAAAACTAAAGCAAAGATCCACGAGGAACTACACATTTGAAATAAAAACTTGCATGATTCATCTTATTTGCCCCACCTAATCCTGGCCCTGTTGGATCCTGTAGAAAATTTCATTAAAAAAAAAATTTCAGCCCCCCTGCGCACCGGTGCCCCGCGCCCCGAGCTGCACCGCCGAGGAGCCAGGCCCTGAAACAGCATCCGGCCCCCTGCGCCCCGGTGACCTGCGCCCCGAGTTGCGCCGCCGAGGAGCCAGGCCCTGAAACAGCATCCGGCCCCCGGCGCACCGGTGCCTCGCGCCCCGAGCTGCACCGCCGAGGAGCCAGGCCCTGAAACAGCATCCGGCCCCCTGCGCCCCGGTGCCCCGCGTCCCGAGTTGCGCCGCCGCGGAGCCAGGCCCTGAGACA
>PVLC010004406.1:0-16144 GCA_004027655.1 Graphiurus murinus
GCGGTACTGGGGATTGAACTCAGAGGCATTCTACCTCCGAGCTATACCCCCAGCCCTATTTTTTTTTTTAATTCTTTATTTTGAAACCGGGTCTCACTAAGTTGCGGAGTGCCTCACTTAGGTAGCTGAGGCTGGCCGCGAACCCGGATCCTCCGGTCTCAGCCTCCCAAATGCTGGGATTACAAGCGTGCGCCACCACGCCCGGCCTATTTTATTTTTTTTATTTTGAAAATAAAAGTTGTGGTGGTCAGGATGATCTCTAAATTGCTAAGGCTGGCCGTGAACCTGTGATCCTCCTGTCTCAGCCTCCCAAGTACTGGATTACAGGCATACACTATTATGCCTGGCTCTTTTTTGTTGTTGTTGTTTTTTGAGACTGTCTCCCTGTGTTGCTCAGGCTGGGCTCAAACTTGCAGTTCTCCTGCCTCAGCCTCCCAAGTACCTGGAATTACAGGTGTGCACAACTGTGTCTGATGAACACGTTCTTCTCTAGCAATAGTAAATAATCATGTATTTCCCAGTCTAGTATGCAAAATAATGAAAGCCCACAGATGGAGAAACTAAGGCTTAGGGCTTTGGCAGAGTTTCTACCATTTTCTCCCCATAATTCAGACAGAAGGGTCTGGCTGCTTTGAAAACCGTGAGAAGTAGCCAATGAGAAATATGCGGGGAAGATTTCTACCCTCTCCGGGGACTGAGCCTCCATCATAGCAAACTCTACAGAAAGATTAATAGACGATGGACTTGTGGAAGGAGGCAGAGGAGAACAGATCTCCTCAGTACCAAGCAGAGTAGGCAGCACTGATGAGGATGGAGAAGGGAGGGAGAGGAGTGCTGTCATGTGGCTGAGTGAGTTATGGATGTGTGCAAAGTGAGCTCAAAGTTTCCAGAGTGACTTTATTTCTCCAGGGGAACTTCCATGGGAGCAACATGGGAAGAGGGGGAATAAAAAGGCACTGCATCTGAAATTAGAAAGCCTGAGTTGCAGTCCCATGGGAGACACATACGGCTCACCTACATGACCTTTGGAAAGTTCTTTAACATCTCTCAGGCCATTTCCTTATCTACAGATATGGACTTAGTGAAACCTATCTCTTCTGTATAAATGATTTGCATGAGTTGAGAGACAGAAAATAAATAAATGCTTGCTGAGATGGCTGTGGCTCCAGCTCTGTTCTTTTTGCTTTTAGGAATTGTCTCAAAATAAAGGAACTCAGCCCACTCATGTCTCAGTTTAAGATGTTGGCTTAATGACCATCCAGAGACCCTCACTGATTTTATCATCATCAGAATTTCTACCACTGAAAGGCAGGCATTGTGGCACATGCCTGTAATCTCAATAGTTGGAAGGCTGAGACAGGAGGATTACAGTTTCAAGACCAGCCTTAGCAACTTAGTGAGATCCTGTTCCAAAAAAAAAAAAAAAAAAAAAAAAAATAGGGCTGGGGGTGTATCTTGAGGTAGAATCCCTCTGGGTTCAATTCTCAGTACCAAAAAAGAAGAAAAAAAAAAAAAGAAAGAAAGAAAAGAGGATTTCTACCACCAAGAGATCTCCATGAAATCATGAGATGAGAGTGAGGTGTGTGTGTGTGTGTGTGTGTGTATTTGGGATATGGAAGATCGGGCTGGAGAGTGGGAGGTCTCTGGGTACAATAGAAAGAGGGTGAACAGACTTCCAGGTGTTGGAGGCTGAGACAGGAGGATAGCAGGTTTCTAGCCAGCTCCAGCAACTTGTGAAATCCTCTGCAAATTAGTGAGACCCGGTTTCAGAATAAAGAATAAGATAGGGCTGGGGGAGTAGCTTGTAGGTAGAATGCCCCTGGGTTCAATCCCCAGTGCCAAAAAAAGAGAGAGAGAGAGAGAACCAGCAGGCTACAGATCAGGATCTGGTTCTAATTTTATCATTTACTGATCACATGGATTTGGTGCAGGTCACCTTGAAGAAAAGGAGGCTTGTAAAGCTTGTCTGTTATTACAAGGGATTACCTCCTCCCCCCACTGTTTTCATGTAGTTGTCAGAAATAAGACACATTTGATATGAAAATGTCCTGTAAGCTCAAAGGGGATGCCTTATAATGTAGATCACAGCTTTCAGAAAATGTGAAGGGAGGCACAGGGTCACAAGTGTTATTGGGTATCTTTCGATGAGAATCCCTCTAGATACAGCAGTTCTTCTGCCCTACCAACAGGTCACTGAATACTCTTCCCTTCTTTTTAAATTTTTTATCCCCCCTTCCCTTTTGAGGTACTGGGGATTGAACCCAAGGACATTCTACTTCTGGGGTATACCCTAGCCCTATTTACTTTTTTTTTTTTTTAATTTTGAAACAGGGTCTTACTTAGTTGCCAAGGATCTTACTAATTGATATGGCTGGCCTTGAATCTGCGATCCTCCGGTCTCAGCCTCCCCAGTACTGGGATTACAGGGGTACACCACCATGCCCAGCTATTTATTTATTTGTTTGTTTGTTTGTTTATTTATTTTCGTGCTGGGGGTCAAACCCAGAACCTTGTGCATGCTAAGCAGGTACTCTACAACTGAGTTACATCCCTAGGTCTACCTTTTCCTTCTGAAGTTTCTGTAGTCCAGAACTGTCTGCTCCCTAGGCTAACCTTGGCCTATTTTTTTTTTGTGTGTGTGTGGTACTAGGAATTGAACTCAGGGGCATTCTACCTCTGAGCTATTCCCCCAGCCCTATTTTTTTAATTCTTTATTTTGAAACAGGGTCTCACTAAGTTTCGGAGGGCCTCACTAGGTAGCTGAGGCTGGCTGCGAACCTGGATCCTCCAGTCTCAGCCTCCCAAATGCTGGGATTACAAGCGTGTGCCACCACGCCTGGCTACCTTGTCCTATTTTAGAAAGCTTGCATTGACCTCTCTTACAAAGCCTCTGTAACTGAATGCTAAGAACTTTTGTGATTTGACCTGCCCTGACTCTGATATCCTTGCCAAGCCAAGGACCAGAGCCCTTCCCAACAACATCACAGGTGAGATGATGGAAATTCTTTTTCCTTTCAGGCTCAATCCGTGCATTGTGACCCTGACCCATTCTGTGAAAGTCATCAGAAGGAATGAGTATCCAGTTAAATCGACACAACAATTTATAAACATTGGTGACAATATATGCTGCCCCTCAAAAGGGCCATCATGAACAACTCAATCCATATACTTAGCTCTAGAGCTCAGTTATTGGGAAAGTAAAATGGGTGGCAAAGTCCAGGTCCTTCCTGCTGGGCTATCATTAGAAATCAAAAAGGGAGGATATGGGTGCCGGGGATGTGGCTCGGTGGCAGAGCACTTGCCTAGCATGTGCAAGGGTCTGAGTTCCATCTCCAGCACTATCCAAAACAAAACCAAAAACAAACAACAGGCACAACAAGGATGTGGTGCAAGCAAGCGACTGTGAGTTCCCAGTGCCAAGGAGGCACCGCAGGCCCCACCATAAGCAGGAAAAGTATAAAAGTAGAATACAGGGTCTGGGGTGTGGCTCAAGGGTAGAGCACATGCTTAGCATATGCATAGCCTGGGGTTCCATCCCCAGCACCCAAACAAAACAAAACAGTAGATGTGAGAAGAGGAGGCCACAAAATGAAGAGGTTCAAGGTAATCCCTTTCCTCCTCTGTCTTGGAAATTCACTGTTTAGACCAGAATCTTGGCCTTTAAAGTGTCTACTTTTAGCTGGGTGTGGTGGCGCAGACCTGTAATCCTAGTGCTTGGGAGGCTGAGGCAGGAGGATCAGAGGTTAAAGGCCAGCCTGGACAACTTATTAAAACCTTGTTTCAAAGGATGGATAAATAAATAAATAAATACATAAATGAAGCTGAGAGTGTACCTCAGAGGTAGAATGCCCTTGAATTCAATCCCCAGCATAAAAAATAAATAAATAAGTAGTCTATTTTGGCCAGGTGTGGTGGCGTATGCCTGTAATTGCTGTACCTGGAGGCTGAGACAGGAGGATCCCAGGTTCAAGGACAGCCTCAGCAAGTAGTGAGACTATCATCAACTTATTGAGACCTTGTTTCCAAATAAGAAATAAAAATTGGCTAAGAGCATAGCTCGAAGGTTGAATGCCTCTGGGTTCAATCCCCCCCCCAACACACACACACAAAGTAGTCTATTTTTTTTCCCCTGTGGAATATCTTTTGTCCTTAACCAAACAGTAAGCTCCCTGTTTTACATCTCTCCCAGTTCTCACATAATAGGTACTTTGAGGTTTTTTTCTTTTTCTTTTTCTTCTTGCAGTACTGGATTTGAAACTTAGGGCTTTCTACCTCTGAGTTACATTCCTAGCCCTTTTTAGTTATTATTATTATTATTATTATTATTATTATTATTATTATTTGTTGTTGTTGTTGCTGTTGTGGTGGTGGTGGTGGTGGTGGTGGTGGTGGTGGTAGTGGTGGTGTTGGTGCTGGAGATTGAACACAGGGCCTTATACATGCTAGACAAGAGCTCTAACTTTGAGCTATACCCCCAGCTTTATTTTTTATTTTGAGACAGAGTCTCTCTAGGTTGCCCAGGCTGTCCCTGAATTTGTGATCCTCCTGTCTCAGCCTTTAAAGTTCCTGGATTACAGGTGTGCACCACCTTGTCCAGAGTACTTTGAGTGTTGGGTAGAATGAAGGAACTGCATGAACTCTCAGGAGGCCAGTCTTGGGCAAAGAGTTGGTCCGGATGGGGCTGCCATCTGTTTGCATAACGAAGTACTGCAAGGGACTCTAACCTGGCTTCCAGCTGGGCTACTCCCAAAGAGCGGGAAAGACTAATTACAAGGGCCCTGGTCACTTCCTAGGTGACTTAGCCAGCCTTGCATATGCAGGTGGTTGTCTTGGACTTTTGGAGAGAAAGAAGGACTTGCAAAGTGCCCAAGTCTATGGTTTTGGAACATCACAGGGACATTTCCCAGGCACCACTATTAGGGAACTGTCCTTTGCATTCACCTTCTGCTGAACAACTCCAGGGAAAGTTCAGGGAGATGTTTGCTCAAAGTGCTCCCCTTTTCCTCTCATGTTACTGCGGGCTACATTGTGGGGTGTGTGTGTGTGTGTGTGTGTGTGTGTGTGTGTGTGTATGTATGTGACACACACACACACTCTAGGAATCAAACCCAGGGGTACTCTACAACTAAGTTACATTCCCAGCCCTTGTTATTTTTTACTTTGAGACAGAGTCTCCCTAAGTTTCCAATAACTTGGAAGTTGTTGACTGTCTCAGCCTCCCAAGTACTGGGATTACAGGCATGCACCACTATGCCTGGCTACATCCCCACTTTTGAAGGCTTACAGTAAAGTTGAGGAAATACATTAAAAGTTAAGTCTTAATACATCAGACAGACAAATAACAAGTTCTACCTAAGCTCCAAGAAGGAAGGGGTTAAGCCGGGTGTGGTGGCTCACACTTGTAATCCCAGCATTTGGGAGGCTGAGACCCGAGGATCCCGGTTCGAGGCCAGCCTCAGCTACCAAGTGAGGCACTCCGCAACTTAGTGAGACCCTGTTTCAAAATAAAGAATAAAGAGCCAGGCGTGGTGGTGCATGCTTGTAATCCCAGCATTTGGGAGGCTGAGACTGGAGGATCCGGGTTCGAGACCAGTCTCAGCTACCTAGTGAGGCCCTCTGCAACTTAGTGAGACCCTGTTTCAAAATAAAGAATAAAAAAATAGGGCTGGGGGTATAGCTCGGAGGTAGAATGCCCCTGAGTCCAATCCCCAGTACCACACACACAGACACAGACACACACACACACACACACACACACACAAAAAAAAAAAAAAAAAAAAAAAAAAAAAAAAGAAGGAAGGGGTTGCTCAGAACTGGACTGGTCCAAGAAAGCTTTCTGGAACCTGAAATGGATCTTGGAGAAAGTCTAACTTGATCAACTAGAGAAGAAAATGTGGGGCTGGAGCTCAGTGGTAAAGCATCTGCCTAGCACGTGGCTGGCTGTGGGTTCAGTCCCTAGTATCATGAAAACAAACAAGCAAAAACAAAATCCTCTCAAAATCATAAGTAAAAAAAAAAAAATGTTAGAGGGCAGGTTTCATATGATCATATAAAGATGGGAAATGTTGAGCCGGGCGTGGTGGCGCACGCTTGTAATCCCAGCATTTGGGAGGCTGAGACCAGAGGATCCGGGTTCGAGGCCAGCCTCAGCTACCTAGTGAGGCACTCCGCAACTTAGTGAGACCTGGTTTCAAAATAAAGAATAAAAAGTAGGGCTGGGGGTGTAGCTCGGAGGTAGAATGCCCCTGAGTTCAATCCCTAGTACCGCAAAAAAAAAAAAAAAAAGATGGGAAATGTTGCCAGGTGGGGGGGGGGTACATGACTATAATCCTAGCTACTCAGGAGGCTGAGGCAGGAAGATGGTAAGTTCAAAACCAGTCTGGACAATGTAGTGAAACCCTATCACAAAATTAAAAACAAAACAAAACAACAACAACAAAAGGGTCAGGGATGTAGTTCACTGGCAGAGGCCCTTGGGTTCGATCCCTAGTCTGTCTGTCTGTCTCTCTTCTTCCCTCCCATCCCCAACATGATGGATAGTTTTGGAAATCCTTGAATTCTGGATTTACAGTTTTCATTTTAATCAATAAGCACTGAGAAGCCATAGGTATGTGGATGAAAAGGATTTTATAAAGACTATCTGGAGCTGGGCACAGTGGTGCATGCCTGTAATCGCAGTACTTGGGAGGCCGAGACAGGAGGATTGCAGGTTCAAAATGAGCCTCAGCAACTCAGTGAGGATCATATCAACTTAGTGAGACCCCATTTCTAAATAAAAAATAAAATAGGACTGGGAGTGTAGGTTGGAAGTAGAATGCCCCTGAGTTCCATCCCTAGAAACACACACACACACACACACACACACACACACACACACACACATTGGAGATGGAGGAGATGATGGCTGAGTTAGAATAGGGGAACTTGGAGTCAGAGAGGCCAGTTAGGAAAAGTTGTAATAGTTGAGTAGAGATTGTTGGACTATGAACTTCCAGCTAAGGTCGTAGCAGAGAGATGCAAAACAGCACTCAAGTCTGTGGACCTCTGTCTTGGAAGAGTATTTGTATAATATACACTCAATATCATTCATTCATTCATTCATTCATTTATTGTGGTGCTGGGGATTGAACCCAGAGGCATACTACCTTTGAATTACAACCCCCAGTCTGATTTTATTTTCTTATTTGGAAACTGGGTCTTGCTAGGTTGATGAGTCTCATTACTTGCTGAGGCTGTCCTTGAATCTGTGACCCTCCTGTCTCAGCCTCCCAAGTACTGGGATTACAGGTGTGTGCCACCATGCTTGGCTATACATTCAATTTTTAAATGTTTAGCAACATTTGTGTGTGTGTGTGTGTGTGTGTGTGTGTGTGTGTGTGTGTGTTACTAAGGATTGAACCCAAGGGGATTCTACCTGAGCTACATACCTAGCCTGTCTGTCTTTCTCTCTCTCTCTCTTTCTTTCTTCTTTTGGTACTAGGGATTGAACTCAGAGGGATTCTACCTCCAAGCTACAATTCCAGCCTGATTTTATTTCTTATTTGAAAATGAGGTCTCACTAGGTTGATGACAGTCTCACTAAGTTGCTGAGGCTGGCTTTGAACCTGTGATTTTCCTATCTCAACCTCCCAAGTATTGGGATTACAGGCATGTGCCACCATGACCAGCTCCTACCTTATTTAGTAATGGGATTACAGGCATGCACCACCATACCTGGCCACCACTTTTTTTTTTTTTTAAGCTACCACTAAGCTACATCCCCTTTTTATTTTTTATTTTGAGACAGGGTGTCAATAAATTGTCCAGCATGGCATCAAACTTGTGCTCCTCCTGCTTCAGCCTCTAGAGTAGTTGGGATTACAGGTGTGCCCCACTATGCCCAGCCCAGGAACATCTGTGTGTGTGTATGTGTGGTCCTGGAGATTGAACCTAGGGGCCTTCTACCTCTGAGCTACACCCCCGACCTCTCATTTATTTTTTTTTAATTTTTTATTTTTTTTTGTGGTACTAGGGATTGAACTCAGGGGCATTCTACCTCTGAGCTACACCCCTAGCCCTATTTTTTATTTTTTATTTTGAAACCGAGTCTCACTAAGTTGCGGAGTGCCTCACTAGGTAGCTAAGGCTGGCCTCGAACCGGGATCCTCCAGTCTCAACCTCCCGAATGCTGGGATTACAAGCGTGCGCCACCATGCCCAGCTTCCAACCTCTCATTTAAAAAAAAAATTTTTTTTTTTTTTTTGTGGTACTGGGGATTGAACCCAGAGGCATTCTACCTTTGAGCTATATCCCCAGCCCAATTTTATTTCTTATTTGGAAACAGGGTCTCGCTAGGTTGATAAGAGTCACTACTTGCTGAGGTTGTCCTTGAACCTGCAATCCTGTCTCAGCCTCCCAAGTACTGGGATTACAGGCATGTACCACCATGCCCGGCCTATTTTTAAAATTTTGAAACAGACTCTCACTAAGTTTTGGAGGGGCTCAAACTTGCCATCCTCCTGTCTCAGCCTCCCAAGTACTGGCATTACAGGTGTGGGCCACTGTGCCCAGCTCCAGGAATAGTTTTTGGTCTTTCGCTTTCCCCATAGTCTTCTGACCTTTTTCCCCAGGAGAGAGGGTGGAAAGAATTTGTACTATTGCCTGCTGAATGTATTTGGGCAGTTCACTCTGCCCTTCTGGACTTTATCTCATTTAAATTAGATAATAAGTTTTACCTACCTCAAGGCAGAGGATTGGAATACAGACTATCTCGATCTTTTCAACTCTGAGTTTCTTTTTCTTCTCTTCTGATTTTTAATATTTATTTATTTATTGGGAATTGAACCCAGGGTCATTCTACCTCCAAGCTACCCTCCCCCAGCTCTTTTTATTTTGAAACAGGGTCACACTAAGTTGCTGAAGGTCCCGCTAAGTTGCTGAGGCTGGCCTGAAAACTGTGATCCTCCTGTCTCAACTTCCCAAGTACTGGGATCACAAGCATGCGCCACCATATTCGGCTCTTAATTTTTATTTGCTTATTTATTTTTTGGTGTTGGGGATTGTACCTAGGGCTTCCTGAGTGCTAAGCCTATGTGCTACCATTGAGCTATAACTCCCAGCCCCTTACCACTCCTCCCACCTTTTTGGTTTTTAATTCTTTGGAACTCTCCAACATCGATTCTCTCCTAATAGTGATTTCATCTTAGAATGGGGAAAATTACTTTTTGGGGTTCCCCTGGTGGCCTTGTAACTTCCCTAGTGTCTCTCAGAGATGTGTCTGTGGCTTCAAGGGTCGGTCTTCAGATCTTCTGGTTGGAAAACCATCGAGTGCCTTTGGCGGTGACTCGGTTTCCCTCAGTCACAGAACCCGGATCATAATTCAGTCCTTCCTTCTCCCCACCCATTCCCCGTCCGCAGAGGCAGGGACATTGCATCCTCCAGCCCCACCCCCAGCTGCCCCACGGGGCCGGAGGGGCTCTTCCCGGTCCCCCGGCTTCTCGGGGGCGGAGCCCACCTGTCCCCCGGGCGGGGCTAGGCGGGGGCGGGCCAGGTGGGGTGTGAGGTAGCGCCCGGAGTCGGAAGAAAGAGCCGGAGCTGCTGGAGGAGAAAAGAGAGGCGGGCTCCGGGCGGGTACCTAGGGAAGCCTCCCGGTGGGCAGTGTGTGAGAGCGAGCGAGCGAGCGAGCCGGGAGGGAGGCGGCCAGGCTGCGACCGGGAGCCGCGTGGAGCGGCGAGCGCAGAGGACCCTCCGGGGAGGAGAAGCCGGCTCGGCTCCGAGCAGCCCCTCCAGGCGCCCGCGCAGCCAGGGACCCGGCGCGGGGAGATGAGCGCGCGCCCCGCTGCAGCGCGCCCGGGGGAGGCGGCCGCGGCGCCGCGCTGAGACGCGGGGCTGGGGCTCGGGGCCGGGGGCCGGGGGCCCGGGGCGCTGGGCCGGCCGAGGGCGGGGCGGGGTGGGGAGCAGCCGGCGCTAGGGGCGGCCGCCCGGGCGCCGCGCCATGGGGAGCCCCCGGGCCGCGCTGCTCCTGCTGCTGCTGCGCCGGGTCAAGCTGCTGCGGAGGCGCTTCCGGCTGCTGCTGGCGCTCGCCGTGGTGTCCGTGCTGTCCTGGACTCTCTATCTGGAGCTGGTGGCGTCGGCCCAGGTCGGCGGGAACCCCCTGAACCGGAGTAAGTAGCGCCGGGGACCCGGGAGGGGCGGCACCCCTGGCTCCCGCGCTGGGGCTCCCGCCTCGTCCCAGCCCCGCGTTCCCACTCGATCTGCACCCCAGGTGCCCGCGCGCCCCGCGCCTGCTCGCGGAGAGAGGCGACGGGGGCAGCTGCGGACCCGGCCTGCCCGCCCGCCTGGCCAGGTGGGGCCGGGACGTTCTCGGGGCTCCCCGCTAGCCCCACCGAAGCGCCGGCGGGGACTTGGGGCACCTCGCACGGCTCCCGGCTCACAGCCACGCCGGAGGAGGACGCGCGGTCCACGCGCGGGCCGGGCTGGGGCCGGACTGGGGCTGGAAAGCCCGTTCCCACCCGGGCCGCGCGCTCCATTCGAAGCGGCCCAAACTTTGCCCATCACCGCCTCTTCGGGCTTGCGGAGTTTCCCCTCCTGCTGCGTCTCGGGGGGTTCTTTTTCAGCTAGACCTCGGAGACCCACCTCGTCTCCCTCCCATCCGAAGCGCCACCCCTTCGGAGCCCGGTCCTCTCCCTCCAGAATCTCCCACCTCCTGGCTGCGCCGTGCCCCTCCTGGTGCTGGTGACCTGCTAGTTTTCCGAAACCCTCCTTGCAAATCCTGCAGAATCGACCAAAGTCCCCAGACCCTGCCCAAGGAGACGGTGGACACAGACAGTGAACTCTGCAGGGAGTAGACTCCTACTTCTATTTTTTGCCAAAGCCACTTGAGGTTTCTGTGCCTCAGTTTCCTTCCTAAGAATATGGGGGAATAGTTTCTTTTCCTTTTTACTTCAATAGGTGTAGCTATCCAAAATGACTTTGTATGTACTTTGATGGACTTAAAGTAAAACGGTAAATGTAATAGCTGCAAGGAGTAGAGAAGTTTCAGAACGGCCAGGTGCCCTTCCTCAGCCTGAGAGGCCCCGGTTCAGAGTTCTAGACACTGTCTCCTGTAGCTTCTCTTCTCCCTTTCAGAAACGTCAGACAGAGAAGACACTCTGACAAGTACTCCTGTCAACTCCTCTCCGGGGTTGGGTGTGGTGCTTTGCCTCCTCCGGTGGCCAAAAAGAGGGAATTAAGGGAGACAGTAACTGGGCTGGTTCAGGTTGGAGATATGTGTTTATGGGCTAACCTCTCACTCTCTGGTAGAGCAAATAATTCTGGCTTTGAGCTGGGAGACTGGCTCTACCACCAAGTAGTTGGGGAATCAAGGGGAAAAATGACAGCTTTTCAGGTCCAAGAAATTTGGTCTAAATGATCTCCAAGGTCCCTTTCAGTCTGGATACTAAAATTGTATGATCTCTGCCACTTGAGCGTTTCCAGGGTCAGAGAGCTAACCCCCCCCCCCCCCCCAGGGAGGAAGGCTGTGCTCAGCCATAGACCCACAGCTCTACAAAGAATTCTTCCTTCTGATGGTCCTAATCTGCTTTCTCATAGCTGGGTCTTGCCTCCCCTAAGACCCTGCACACTGTGGCAACTCAGTCCCAAGTGTGTGAGCTAGGTTAAAGTGTGCACAGGTGGGAGGGCTCTCCCTTCTAGCTTCCTTAGGACACTTCTTCCCAGTGTGACCATTGTTTGGTTCACACTATGGTAATAAGTGAGACCCTCAGCACAAATTAAAGACAGAGAAGAAAGTAGTTGCTTTGTGACCCCGAAGTCGGTGACCTCCTTTCCTCTGTCTCCCTGTTGTTCCTTTACCTGTGGTCTGCTGTCTCTTCCAAGAAGAGAATCTGTTTGCCACAATAATAATCTCATTCTCTGAGCCAGGTTCGGTGGTACAGGCTTGTGATCCCAGTACCTGGAAGGTTGAGACAGGAGTATTGAAGGTTAAAGGCCAGCACATGGTAATTTAGGGGAAAGCCTGTTTCAAAGCAAAAAATAAAAAGGACTGGGGGTGTAGCTCAGAGGTAGAATGCCCCTGGGTTCAATCCCCAGTGTGTGTGTGTGTGTGTGTGTGTGTGTGTGTGTGTGTGTGTTACTGGAGATTGAACCCAGGGGCATTCTACCTCTGAGCTACACCCCAGCCCTATTTTTTAATTCTTTATTTTGAAACAGGGTCTCACTAAGTTGCTGAGAGCCTCGCTAAGCTGCTGAGGCTGGCCGGGAACCTATGATCCTCCTATCTCAGCCTCCCAAGTACTGGGATTACAAGCGTAGGCCACCATGCTTGGCTCCCAGTGTGTTTCTCTCTCTCTCTCTCTCTCTACACACACACACACACACACACACACACACACGTGTACAATCTCACTCTGGCTCCCAGTCTCTAATTTCTGTTGGTTTCCTCAGTTCTCAGGTCTGTTGGGTTCCCCTTCAGAGTGAATCTGGCTTGGTTTTCTTATTTTGTTTCTTTTTATGAACTGACCCTTCTCCAGGAAAAATGTTCCCAGCTTTCTATTCCAGAATTGGCTTTCTATTCCCTGTGATTTTTAACAAGAGGCTAAGCCCGGGCACTGGCGGATCACTTGTTTCTTCTTCTCAGCCTCCTAGAACCCTGGAATCCATCTGTTGTGCAATGTGCTCTACTCTTCTCTTGATTTCCTTATGGGTGAGATTTAGACAGTGACAGTGGTTTTTGGCTCCTTGTCTCCCATCTCTTTTGTTGTTGTTAAGAATCCCAGACAAGCCGGGCGTGGTGGCACACGCTTGTAATCCCAGCATTCGGGAGGCTGAGACCGGAGGATCCGGGTTCGCGGCCAGCCTCAACTACCTAGTGAGGCACTCCGCAACTTAGTGAGACCTGGTTTCAAAATAAAGAATAAAAAATAGGGCTGGGGGTATAGCTCAGAGGTAGAATGCCCCGGAGTTCAATCCCTACTACCGAAAAAAAAAAGAATCCCAGACAAGCCAGGCATGGTGTAACCCCAGTACTTGGGAGGCTGAGACAGGAGGATCCCAGGTTCAAGGACAGCCTCAGGAAGTAGTGAGACTATTATCAACCTAATGAGACCCTGTTAAAAAAAAAAGAAATGCAACTGGGGGTATAGCTCCAAGGTAGAATGCCCCGGGTTCAATCTCCACTACTCCAAAATAAATAAATAAAATAGGGAAATAGGGTTGGGAGTGTAGTTCAGAGATAGAATGGGTGCAATCCCTAGTTCTATGAAAAAAAGAAAAAGCATGGATATTTTTGCACCAACCTCCCCTCTTATCCTGTACCAGCTCACAGCTATTCCTTTAGAGGGAGAGAGGGAGGAGGAATTAGGAAAGGAGAGATAGGAAAGGGCTTGCTAGCATTACCTCCTCCACACCCTAGCATATCAACTGCAACCAGAGTAGTAAAACTGCCCCTCCTAAAACTTCCCCTGGGGGCCTTGACCACAGCAACCAGAGCCCCGTCTTGGCCCTGCTTCCCAGTAAGCCACTCTGCCTCTTCTTCCTAACAATCCCTGCCAACTCACTCCACCACCAGCTTTCCTGTCATCTGTAAGACCAGTCTTCATTGCCCAGAACCTGTCATTTGCCTGTCCCTGTGCGAAGGGTATATTGGTCTATCGTTGGAAGAAGTATCTAGAGAAATGGCAGTCACGAACTCCAGGGTGGTAAAGTAATGACAGGGAGCATGCTTCCTGCTTCATCTTCATGAAATAACCCAGTAGTTTTAAGATATGGATGGTGTGCAATTTGGGCTCCATATGTAGAAAAAGATACAACCACATTTAGGGTAGCTTCAGAGAAAAACAACCAGAATCATTAACAAATAGAAAATGGGTCCCTTGGACAAAATAATTAGGGCTGTTCACTCACTCAGTTACACAATTTTTTTTTTCTTTTTTTGGTGATGCTGGAAATTGAATCCAGAGGCATTCTACCTCTGAGCTCCACCCCAGCCCTATTTTATTTTTTGTTTTGAAACAGGGTCTTACTAAGTTGCTGATGGTTTCACTGAGATGCTGAGGCTGATTCAAACCTGTGATCCTCCTGTCTCAGCCTCCCAAAATGGGATTATAGGTGTGTGCTACCATGTCTGGCCTATTTTACTTTTTATTTGGAAACAGGGTCTTGCTAAGAGCCTTGATAAGTTGCTGAGGTTGGCTTCGAACCTACAATCCTCCTATCTCAGCCTCCCAAATACTGGGATTATAGGCATGTGCCACCATACCCACCCTTATTATTGTTATTATTATTATTATCATTATTATTATTTTGCAGTACTGGGGATTGAATCCAGGGGCATTCTACCTCCAAGCTACACCCCCAGCCCTATTTTTATTCTTTATTGTGAACAAGGTCTCTCTATGTTGTGAAGGGCTTCACTAAATAGCCGAGGCTGGCGTCGAACCTGTGATCCTCCTGTCTCAACCTCTCAAGTACTGGGATTACAAGCGTGCACCACCACAGCCAGCTCAGTCATATATATATATATATAAAAATATATATATAAAAAAATATATATATATATTTTCGGTACTGGGGATTGAGCTCAGGGGCATTCTACCTCCAAGCTATACCCCCAGCCCTATTTTTTATTCTTTATTTTGAAACCGGGTCTCACTAAGTTGCGGAGTGCCTCACTAGGTAGCTGAGGCTGGCTGCGAACCCGGATCCTCCGGTCTCAGCCTCCCGAATGCTGGGATTACAAGCGTGTGCCACCTTGCCCGGCTTCTTATTTTTTTTTTTTTTTTTTTTTGCGGTACTGGGGATTGAACTCAGGGGCATTCTACCTCCGAGCTATACCCCCAGCCCTATTTTTTTATTCTTTATTTTGAAACCGAGTCTCACTAAGTTGCGGAGTGCCTCACTAGATAGCTGAGGCTGGCCGTGAACCCGGATCCTCTGGTCTCAGCCTCCCGAATGCTGGGATTACAAGCGTGCGCCACCACGCCCGGCTCTTATTTTTTATATTTTATTTTTGTCGTGCTGGAAATTGAACCCAAGGTCACACATGCTATCACTAAGCTACACCTCCAGCCCACAAATATTTATTTATTTGTTATTATTATTTTTTTGTGGTACTGGGGATTGAACTCAGGGGCATTCTACCTCCGAGCTATACCCCCCAGCCCTATTTTTTTTTTTTTTAATTCTTTATTTTGAAACAGGGTCTCACTAAGTTGCAGAGTGCCTCAGTAGTTAGCTGAGGCTGGCCACGAACCCGGATCCTAAATAAATATTTGTGAGCTGGGCATGGTGGCACACACTTGTAATACAAATATTTATTTAGTGCACACCTCACTATAAGATAATCAGAATAGAAAATAATCATTAAGCTTTCTAAATGTAGAAGCTAGAGGTTGCTGTAACACTTCTGAAAATGGGGCACAGCTTTCAACTCATTTCATGGAAGTGGGGACATTTGGGGAGAGCCTGAGGTATTGGTAAGATTTTGATGGATTAAAAAAAGGCTAGAGCTGGACGTGGTGGCACATACTTGTAATCCCAGTACTTGAGAGGCTGAGACATGAGGATTGCAGGTTGGTGGCCAGCCTCAGCTGCTTAGTGAGGCCCTCCACAGCTTAGTAAGACCCTGTTTCCAAATAAATAATGAAAAAATAGGGCTGGGGGTGTAGATTGGAGGTAGAATGCTCCTGGGTTCAATCCCCAGTACCCCCCCTCCCCCCACACACACAAAAGGAAGAGTAGGAGGAGGAAGAGAAGGCTATTCCAGGCAGAAGGACAGCATAAACAAAGACCTAAAGTCAGGGGAAAAGTTAGTGTTTGGGTGAGACAGGAGGTTTAAAGGAGAATAGAAGTGATGCTGTGTTGTAAAAAACTTGAAATAAAAATCTTAAAGAGCCGGGCATGGTGGCGCACGCTTGTAGTCCCAGCATTTGGGAGGCTGAGACCGGAGGATCCGGGTTCTTGACCAGCCTCAGCTACCTAGTAAGGCACTCTGCAACTTAGTGAGACCCTGTTTCAAAATAAAGAATTAAAAAATAGGGCTGGGGCTGTAGCTCGGAGGTAGAAGGCCCCCAGGTTCCATCCCCAGTACTGCAAAAAAAACCCCAAAAAACAAAACTTAAAGAGTGGTATTCTAATGAAAGCATTAAAGCAAGCCGCACGTGGTGGCGCA
>PVLC010004406.1:16244-40821 GCA_004027655.1 Graphiurus murinus
AAAAGCAGTTGAACATTTTAGAATAAGACAGCAGCTCTTTCCTTCGTTTTTTTTTTTTTTTAATTTTTTTATTTGTACCAGGGACTGAACCAGGGATGTTTTATCACTACACCCCTAGTCCTTTTTATTTATTTTATTTTATTTGGTCCTGGGGATTGAACCCAGGGACAAATATACCTCTGAGCTACACCTCAGCCCTATTTTTATTTTGAAACAGGGTCTCACTAGGTTAATGAGAGCCTCACTACTTGCTGAGGCTATCCTTGAACCTGAAATCCTCCTATCTCAGCTTCCCAAGTATTGGGATTACAAGTGTGAGCCACCATACCCGGCTCTTATTTTTTGTTTTGAAACAGGGTCTCTCTAGGTTGCTGAGAGTCTTGCTACATTGCTGAGGCTATCCTCAAACTTGCGATCCTCTTGTCTCTGTCTACTGGGATTACAGGCATGTGCTACCACACCTGGCCCTTTTTATTTTATTTTTTATTTTGAGACAGGATCTTGCTGAGTTGCTGAGGCTGTCCTTGGAACTGTGATCCTCCTGTCTTAGCCTCCAGTACTGAATTCCAGGCATGTGTCATTGTGCCCATCTCAGGACAGCGTTGTTGAATGAAACAGCCAAGGGAAACAGTAAAACTATTTGGCAGTACTTTTGGGGAGGCACAGTGGTACTTGAACATCAGTGGTCCTTAGGAAGGGTGCCTTGCTGTGCCCAACACTAACCCTATAGACGCTGGGTCATAACGTTGCTCTGGGAAGCTGGGTGTGGTGGTGCACACTTGTAATACCAGCACTTGGGGAGGCTGAGACATGAGGATTGCAGGTTCAAGGATAGCCTCAGCAACGTAGGCCCTCAGCAATTTAGTGAGAACATGTTTCAAAATGAAAAATAAAATAGGACTGGAGGTATAGCTCTGAGGTATAGCACCCCGGGTTCCCTCCCCAGTACCACACGTAATAATGACAATGAAGTTTCTCTGGGGATGGGTCATGGTGGCAGTGGAGCACTCAGAGGGCCGGGGGCTGGCATTGTATACACACACCGACCTCAGTATTTTAATAACTGGAACCGCTATACTGGTGTGTACCGGCTGGAAGGCAGCCCTCAGTAAAGACTATTATTGGAAATTAAAGATTATCCATTCAAGCCGGGCATAGTGGTGCAGGCTTGTAATCCCGGTACTTGTGAAACTGAGACAGGAGGATTGCAAGTTCTTGGCCAGCTTCAGCTACTTAGCGAGGCTCTCCGAAACTTAGTGAGACCTTGTTTCAAAATAAAGAATAAAAACAAAAATAGGGCTGGGGTTATAGCTTGGAGGTAGAATGCCCCTGAGTTTAATCCTCAGTACTACAAAAAGAAAAAAAAAAATTACCCATTCAGGCAGGTTTTAACAAGTCATACCCATTTGTTCAGATCGAATTAGCTAAGGTTCTGCCCAAAGACAGAGGTCTGGACTTAAATGGTTTCTAGATTCTTTGCTCTATAATTGACCTACTGCAGAGAACATGGTGCCGGAACCAAGAGATGACATTTGGGAGCAAAGCCAGGTTAGAGAGTTGGCGTGCACCGGCCTCCTAGATCCCCCAAATCTGGGTCTGGCATGGCCCTGTTTACGCACTAGATTTACCTGCTGGACCACCAACTGCATCCAAGTCCAGGAACTACTTGGCTTTCGCTCTTTCACGTCTGTCTCTGCCACATCTCTCCACTTGGCCCTTGAGATTTCTGACTGACTCGAGTGGGCCCAGGGAGGCACGCTCACAGATGTCAGGCAGGCACCTCAGCTCCAGGTCATCACAGCCACTCTGCTTTGGAAAGGATACAAACCCTCCAGTAACAGAGGTAACTCGGGGCACAGGGGTAACCTGAGACGCCAGCAGGGAGGGAGCTGCAAATGAGACAGATGTGTGGGCAGAGGAGGGATAGTGTGGCTTAGAGTTGAAACTCGGAGCAGAGGCAGAGCACACTACCTCGTGGCTCCTCGTGGCCTGGCGGCTTTTGTTTCCCATGGAACCTCTGGCTCTTTCTCCCATGTCCTACTTACCTCCCTTCACACTGGCATTTATTTATTGAACCTGGCTGCTGTGTGCATCTTCAAATTAGTATTCAATTCTGGGCACATACTAGGTACTTGCATAAGTACCTTCTGGTTATGAACGGTCAACTCTGAATTTCCAAGCCCCTGACATTTTCCACTTGTGGATAGCCAGTTATCAGCACCCGATCCCAGAATAGAACCTAGGCATTCTTTTTTTTTTTTTTGGCGGTACTGGGGATTGAACTCAGGGGCATTCTACCTCCAAGCTACAGCCCCAGCCCTATTTTTCATTCTTTATTTTGAAACAGGGTCTCACTAAGTTGTGGAGGGCCTCACTAGGTAGCTGAGGCTGGCCGCCAACCCGGATCCTCCGGTCTCAGCCTCCCGAATGCTGGGATTACAAGCGTGCGCCACCACGCCCGACTGAACCTAGGCATTCTTGTTCCTTGTACTGTCATACATAATAAACAATAATAGCCTTTGCATACAAGTGTGAAAGGTAAGAAGTAGGCCATCAATTTTTTTTTTTTAAATAAGTGTGCTTTCTTTGGGCCTTACACTACCTGTAGCAGAAATGCAGTGTTTGACAATAGGAGACCATACCCATGTTTGGTGTCTGTCCTTTCCCTGGTCTCTTCAGTCTCGGCAACACATCTGCTGTCTTTGTCCTGCCTGCCACCCAGGGACCCACAGTCTGAGTTGCGGTCCTATTCTCCTGCTTGAGGACACTGGCTGCCACTCCCTGTCCTTGTAGTTGTTCAATACCCTGCATGGTTATCACCGCGTTGCAGCACAAAGTCTCTGGAACAACCATTTCTCTGCTGGTTTCAGGAAAGCCTGGTGGGTGCCCTGCAGTAATTTTCCAGGCCACAGAGCCTGGTCTTGCCCTCTAGTACTGAGCTTTATGGAGCAGAGCAGAGCAGAGCAGCTGCCATGGTGAGTTTGCTTTGGAAGGAGGCCTAAAGGCCGTTCTTGGAGTCAGCTACTCACTGTCTAGTTCTCTGCTGAGTTTACCATTCTCAGAAACTTCCCTATTTAAATTTTCCACAAGCACTTTTCTTTATATCTAAAGATGATGAGGGTACAAACTTGTATTCTCAGTACTGGCAGGTTCGAAGCCAGCCTCAGCTACTTACTGAGGCCTTCCACAATTTAGTGAGACTCTATTTCAAAATGAAGAATAAGAGAGCCAGGTGTGGTGGTGCACGCTTGTAATCCCAGCATTTGGGAGGCTGAGACCAGAGGATCCGGGTTCGCGGCCAGCCTCAGCTACCTAGTGAGGCACTCCGCAACTTAGTGAGACTCGGTTTCAAAATAAAAAATAAAAAATAGGGCTGAGGGTATAGCTTGGAGGTAGAATGCTTCTGAGTTCAATCCCCAGTACCAAAAAAAAAAAAAAAAAAAAAAAGAAGAATAAGCCAGGCGTAGTAATGCACACTTGTATTTGGGAGGCTGAGATAAGAGGATCACAGGTTCGAGGACAGTCTCAGCAAGTAGTGAGATTCTCATCAACCTAGTGAGACCCTGTTTCCAAATATGAAATAAAATTAGGCTGGAGGTTTAGCTCGAAGGTAGAATGCTTCTGGGTTCAGTTCCCTCCCCCTCACCCCCTGCAAATAGGGCTGGGGGTGTAGCTAGGAGGTAGAATGCCCCTGGGTTCAATCCCCAGTACCACAAAAAAAAAAAAAAAAAAAAAAAAAAATTATGAGGCATGGTGGCACACATTTCACACATTTGTAATCCCAGTATTTGGGATGCTGAGACAGAAGGATCAAGGTTTGAGGCCCGCCTCAGCAATTTAGCAAGACCCTCAGCAATGTAGAGAGACCTTGTTTAAAAGAAAGAAAAAAAAGAAAGAAAAGGGCTGAAAGTGTAACTTGGAGATAGAACTCTTATAGATTCAATGCCCCGTACCAAAAACAAGCAAGCAAGCAAACAAACAGAAAACCCCAAATAAAGATGATAAGGGTTAAACTAGGCCAATGATACATTTTGGCCTTCAGACAATCCTCCTTTGACCTTGTGAGCCACACAATTAATAGATTTATAGATTAGCTGATAAAAAACAATACTACTGAAAGAACTGAAAATAGTTTGGATGGTGTATATAAAGACTGTTGGCCTGATGAACATGTTATGAATTCTCAACAAAGCATGACAGATCTTTAAATTTTTACTTTTTATTTTTGTGGTACTGGAGATTGAACCCAGGGGCATTCTATCTTTGAACTCTACCCCTGGCCTTATTTTATTTTTATTTTGAAACTGGGTCTCAATAAGTTGCTGAGGGCCTTGCTGAGTTCCTGAGGATGGCCTCAAACCTGCAATTCTTCTGTCTCAGTCTCCCAAGTACTGGGATTACAGGTGTGCACCACGACACCTGGCTTATGCTACTTATTTATTGTACTAGGAACTGAACCCATGGGTGTTCTACCACTGAGCTTCATCCTTAGCCCATTTTATTTTATTTTGTGATACTGGGGATTGAACCCAGGAGCATTATACTTCTGAGTATACCCCAACCCTATTATTTTTATAGTGAAACAAGGTCTTACTAAGTTGTTAAGGATGGCTATGAACCTGTGATCCTCCTGTCTCAGCCTCCCAAGTACTGGGATTACAAGTGTGTGCCACCATGCCCGGCTAGCCCTTTTTATTTATTTATTTATTTTTGTGGTATTGGGGATTGAACTCAGGGGCATTCTACCTCTGAGCTACACCCCCAGTCCTATTTTTTATTCTTTATTTTGAAACAAGGTCTCACTAAGTTGCGGAATGCCTCACTAGGTAGCTGAGGCTGGCCTCGAACCTGGATCCTCCTGTCTCAGCCTCCCAAATGCTGGGATTACAAGTGCGTGCCACTGTACCCAGGGTTTTTTTTTTTTTTTTTTTCAGTACTGGGGATTGAACCCAGGGGCATTCTACCTCCGAGCTACACGCCCAGCCCTATTTTTTTTTTTTTTTTATTCTTTATTTTGAAACAGAGTCTCATTAAGTTGCGGAATGCCTAACTAAGTAGCTGAAGTTGACCACGAACCCATATCCTCCACTCTCCGCCTCCCAAGTACTGATACTACAAGTGTGTGCCACCACGCCCGGCTTGTACCCAGCTTTTTAAAAAACTTTTATGCAGTGTATTATATGCACAGAAAAGTATAGCTTGAGCAGTTTCCACAAACTGAACATCTCTGTGTAATGCTCACCAGAATGAAGAAAGCATTGCCAGCACCCTGAAGCCCTCAGGGGCTCCCTTTGATTCACTATCATCAACATAAAGTAATTTATCCTGTTTTTAATATGTCATATAAGTAGAACCATAAAATATGTGATTTATTCTAAAAATAATATTCTTTTTTTTGTGTGTGTTTTTGTAGGGATTGAACTCAGCAGCTCTCTACCTCTGAACTACACCCCTAGGCCTAGGCCTTTTTATTTTTTCTTTGGAAACAGGGTCTTGCCAGGTTGCCTAGAGTTTTGCTCTGTTGCTGAGGTTGTCTTTAAACCTGTGATCCTGCTGTCTCAGCCTCCCAAGTAATGGGATTACAGATGTATGCCATCATGCAAAAATTATATTCTTTATTATTATAAAAATAATACATGTTGGAGCCGGGTGCAAGGGTGCATGTCTGTATCCTAGTACTTGGGAGACTGAGACAGGAGGATCAAAAATATGAGGCCAGCCTGGGTAATTTAGCAAGTCTCTATTTCAAAATAATAATTAAAAAAAAAGGGCTGAGGATGTAGCTCAGTGGTAGAGTGCTTCCCTAGCATATCCAGGATCCTGAATTCAATCTCCAGCACCACAAAAATAAACAAATAATAATGCATGTTCATTATACCAGATGACAGCTCTGTATTTGGACTGCATTAGCATCTGTAGAACTACTCTACCTTTTTCTGCTTTAGTCACCCCAACATAACTTAAACAGCAGCCAAGAAGACCAAGGGCCTTAATACTGTAAGACAGAGCCCTCCGATATTCTCCACTGGAGCTGCTGCAAGAATGGAATTGGGAACTGTTACTTGTCCCATGTATGAGAACCTCTCCCACAAGCCCCCCAGAGATATGCTTCTCTTAGCAGTTTTTTATTTGTCATAACTACTTAGATTTCTCCCTTTGTGTTGGATACTAGAAAGCTTTAGAGTTCAATATTTTTTGTCACTTGAAGAAAAATATAAGGGCTTTTATGATCTGTTTGTTTTATGATACTGGGGATTAAACCCAGAACCCTGCACATGTGAGACAAGGTTCTACCACTAGCTACAGCCCCAGCCCCTGATCTGTATTATTCTATCAGTTTTATGCTTATTCCTTTTTCTTTCCCCCTCCACAACTACTTCTAATTTATATTATCTTATATCTAGTGGTCCTTGTAAATCACTTTAATTTTTTCTGGACTAAATCAAGGCCTAAAAGAAATCAATAAAAGTGTTATATGAAGCTGGGCGTGGTGGCGCACGCTTGTAATCCCAGCATTCGGGAGGCTGAGACCGGAGGATCCGGGTTGGCGGCCAGCCTCAGCTACCTAGTGAGGCACTCCGCAACTTAGTGAGACCCGGTTTCAAAATAAAGAATAAAAAATAGGGCTGGGGGCGTAGCTCGGAGGTAGAATGCCCCTGAGTTCAATCCCCAGTACCGAAAAAAAAAAAAAAAAGTGTTATATGAAGAAGCAGTTAACAATCACTCATAACTTCCTCTTCTGATTTAGAAGTTATTGGAAAGAAAAAAAAAAAAAAAAAAAAAAACCAGTGCACTACGTAGCAATAACCAGATGCTGGATTTTGGAATACCTCAAACAAGAATTCTAGATTTAAAAACCCCCAAGCTAGAAGTTTTTTCATTGTCGTTGTCATCTTTAGTTAGGCTAATGGAAAAGTTGAGCCAGGTGTGGTAGTGCACATCTGTAGTCCCAGCTATGCAGGAGGCTGAGATAACAAGACAGCAAATTCAAGGCCAGCGTGGGCAACTTACTGAGACCCTGTCTCAAAATAAAATAAAGGCTCAGAAGTAGAGCACCCCTGGGTTTGATCCCCAATATAAAAAAAAAAGAAAGTAAAATTAAATGGCATCCAAAAATAAATTCTTACCTCTTTCTGTATCAAAAGACTATGAACGCTGGGTGTGGCAGTGCACACCTGTAATCCCAGGACTTAGGAGGAGGATCACAGGTTTGAGGACAGCCTTAGCAGTGTAGCAAGACTCTCAGCAACTTAGACCCAAACAAGACCCTGTTTCAAAATTAAAAAAAAAAAAAAAAAGAAAGAAAGAAAAACAAGAAAACAAAGGGTTAGGGGTATAGCTCAGAAGTTGAACATCAGCTGGGTGTGGTGGCGCATGCTTGTAATCCCAGCATTTGGGAGGCTGAGACTGGAGGATCTGGGTTTGCGGCCAGCCTCGCTACTTAGTGAGACACTCTGCAACTTAGTGAGACCCTGTTTCAAAATAAAGAATAAAAAACAGGGCTGGAGGTATAGCTCGGAGGTAGAATGCCCCTGGGTTCAATCCCCAGTACTGCAAAAAAAAGAAGTCGAACATCCCTGGGTTCAACCCCAGTACCACAGGAGTTGGGGGAAGACTATGGAAAGTTTGAACTTTACTGACAGAATTGGGGCCTGAGCCACTGTTTTTTAAAAATGACATAAACACAAGGCAAATTCAATAAAGGTTGGGGCACCCTGACTCTATGGGTGAAACAATGATAAGATTGACCAAGAAGGCCAGAAACCTAAAATTTGTCATATGGGTACCACCCTGCCCAAAGGTCTAGGAGAAAGACCCTCAGACCAATAGAGAGACTATGAACATGAAGATCTGTGGGTGCTGCCCGGCCTGTGGCTAGGGATGCCCAAAGTCACAAACATTAGAGATCCACCCCTTTAGTAACAGCTGAGGAAACAGACTGGGGAAGAGACTGCATCTGCTGCCTCCACCGCTTCTTAACCGGGTTTTGTATTGCCTGGTGGAGGCTGTGCTTAGGTCCTACTTCATAGAAGGTAAAATCAGGCTTTGTGGCATCAGGGCCTGGGAAGAGGGCCCAAACAGGGCAAAATAAAAATGAAGGTGGGAGTGGGAATAGAAAAATAACGTTCCAAGGGACTTTAAGTAAAAGTGCCCAGGAAACTGAGTGATGTATATTTTTCAGTTTTTAATTTGCAAATCTTGAATGGTGGCCGAGGTGATTCATTTTAAAACTTGAAGCACAATGTTTATGGAGCATTTCGGGTTTTTTTTTTTTTTTTTTTTTTTTTTTTTGTGGAGGACTGAGTGGAATGAAAGTGTTGATGGTTCCTGGAAAAAGCTGTGGAATTTAAGCCGGGTGTGGTGGCGCACGCTTGTAATCCCAGCATTTAGGAGGCTGAGACCGGAGGATCCGGGTTCGCGGCCAGCCTCAGCTACCTAGTGAGACACTCAGCAACTTAGTGAGACTCAGTTTCAAAATAAAGAATAAAAAATAGGGCTGGGGGTATAGCTCGGAGGTAGAATGCCCCTGAGTTCAATATCCAGTACTGAAAAAAAAAAAGAAAAAGCTGTGGAATTTGAAGAGAGGGCAGGGTTCAAATCCAAGCTCTGTTACTCAGCACTTGTGGCATCCCTGCAGGCCTTTATCTAGGTCGAGCTCTGCTGATAGCAAGAAGATTTAGTGAGCCCAGATCACAGTAGGCACCCAATTAGGTCTAATAGAAGTTAGGAGCTCAGTGAATGTTGGTCCCCATCTCTTCCCGTCAGAGTTTACAGTCTGGTAGAGACTGGAGAATAGCTGGGCAGGCAGGTGTGAATAGATCCGTTTCTCAACTGGTCCTTTTGCCAGTGCCTCTTCAGTCTGTGACATCGCTGTGACAATCCCCCTGCCGTCACTGGGCCAGCCGTGTCCAGCACCTGCCACCAGCTACACATTCTCTACCCACTTGTTTTCCTCCATGATGTTCGGCACCACTTCCATCTTTACACCCCCATCCCAGGCAGAGATTCTACTGAGAAAGATATTTGGGGGATGCATCAGGACACAAGAACCCAGGGATTGGGAAGCAGTAGTCTACTCTGAGGACTTCGGGGACTTCGTTAGGGTTGGTCCTCCAAACTCTCAGGTGCTAAAGGCTTGGCTTCCAAGGCAGCCGTGTGCAGAAGTGGGAGTCTTGGGGTGATTGGACTCTAGCTTCATCAATGGTTTTATCCACTTATGGATTCTTTGCTTATGGGCATGGAGTGAGGGACTTCATTATAAAAGCCCGCTCTCTCTGCTTCCCGGCCGCCATGAGGTGAGCAGCCCTTCTCTGTGCACGCCCCACTGTGATGCTCTGCCTCACCACAGGCCTGGAGACCACGGAGCCATGCGAGCATGAGCTGAAGTCCTGGAACCTGTGAGCCAAAATGAACCTTCTCTTTTCTGAGGTTACTTTTTTCAAGTATTTTGTCATAGTGAGGGAAAGCTGACTAACACAAACTGGAAGACAAGAACTCTAGGCCATTTTCTTAGTTTAAATTCTAGTTCTTTAACTGATTTACCTTGGGTAATTGATTAGGGAAAATAAATTTGTTTTAAATGGGTAAAGACATAAGATTTCTATTTATTTATTTAATTATTTATCTGTGGTACTGGGGATTGAACCCAGGGGTGCTCTACCAATGAGTTGCATCCCCAGTCCCCCCCCCACCTTTTTTTTTACTCTTAATTTTGAAACAGGGTCTCCTCAAGATGCTAAGGCTGGCCTCAAACCTGTGATCCTTCTGTCTTAGCCTCCAAAGTATTGTGATTACAGGTGTGCACCACCATGACCAGGTAAAACATAAGATTAATTTAGAATTTTATTTATTTTGTTATTTTTGTTAGCTACTGGGAATTGAACCCAGGGGTATTCTACCTCTGCTACCCCCGAGCCCTTTTTGTTTTTTATTTTGACACAGAGTCTCACCAAGTTGCTGAGGGGTCCTGCTAGATTGCTGAAGCCAGCCTCAAGCCTTCAGTCCTCCTATCTCAGCCTCCCAAGTACTGTGATTACAGGCATGTGCCACCACGCCTCGCTTACTATAATATTTTAAAAGTAATCTAACAAATTTGAAAGGGAACCATATAAAACATTTTTTGTATTGGGAATTGAACCCAGATGCTTGAACTATATCTGTGCCACCCTTCCTAGCTAAAGACACACACACACACACACACACACACACACACACACATATAATTTTTTTTTTAGGTACTGGGGATTGAACCCAGGGCCTCACACATGCTAGGCAGGTAGTCCACCACTGAGCTACATCTTCAAACCTCCCCTACCTTTTTTTTTTTTCCCCCGAAACATGGTCTTGCTAAATTGCCCAGATTGGCCTTGCATTTGCAATCCTTCTGCCTCAGCCCCCTGAGTAGCTGGGATTGCAGGCATGCACCACTGTACCGGCTTTTGAGGGCTTTAGTGTTATAATCTTTGGAATGGGATATCTCTTTCAAGAGTAGGTTTGGAACTCTTCCTATGCCAGTCAGAGGTCCATCTTTGACATTTTGGCACTGGTCTTTCAAGATTTAGTTGCCTGAACCAAGAGATGGCAGCTATCCCAGGGCTTCTGGCCACTTTGGCCTCCAAGGTCATCTTTGACAACATGAGTCCACACAAGCAGTTGCCTGGAGGATTAAAGGCCTCCACGCTGAGATCTTCTTACAGATCCTCTGATCCTCTCCTTTCCAGCCTGCCTGCCAACCCCTTGTTCAAATGGACGCGCAGGGCGCTGCTCACGTGCACCCTTCCAAGCAATCACCTCCTCTCATTGCTTGGCTTACTACCATCTCTGGGTGAAAGATGCACAGGGACTGAGGACATTCAGGATTTCCTCCGGAACCAGAGACAAAGTGCAGTGTTTATTCTCAGTTCTTGGTTCTCCTTTCCATCTCAGCTGCGTAGAGGGCCTGGGCAAAGGGAGGTGGGGATGGGAGCACATCCCAAATGAATGACTGCCAGCAGCAGCAGAACATGAGGAAGATGACTCAGGAGGGACTTCTACCCCATATTGTCATATTTTGAGGTCTATAAGTTTTATTGGGTTTCAAATATCTTAGAAATCTTATGGTTTTCTCCTTTTTTTTTTCTTTCCTTTTTTTTTTTTGTAGTATTGGGGATTGAACTCAGAGGCATTCTACCTCCAAGCTATACCCCCAGCCCTATTTTATTTTTATTTTGAAACAGGGGCTCACTAGGTTGATGAGAGTCTCACTACTTGCTGAGACTGTCCTCTGACCTGCAATCCTCCTGTCTCAGCCTCCCAAGTACTGCCACCACACTTGCCTGATCTTATTGTCTTTAAAAATTTTCAATAAATTAATTTTATCTAATCTGTTATCTCAAATTGTTGGTTGCTCTCCAAACTAAGGGTCTGCCGAAACTGCTTGCTATTCTGATGGCCACATCTTCATGTTTTGGCCCTGGTCAGTCTCCTTTACTACTACTTTACAGAGTAAAGTTAAGTGCTACTTAGTTAAGTAACTACTTAACTAAGTAAAGTGCTACTTTACAGAGTACTTAACTATATCAATAAAAAGAAGTTGTATTTCAGCTGGGTGTGGTGGCACACACCTGTAATCTCAGTACTTGGGAGTCTGAGACAGGAGGATCAAAGGTTCGGGCCAGCCTCAGCAATTTAGTGAGACCCTGTTTCAAAATAAAGAATAAAAAATAGAGTTGGGGTTGTAGCTCAGAGGTAGAATGCCCCTGGGTTCTATCCCTAGTACTACACACACACACACACACACACACACACACACACACACACACACACACAAAGTTATATTCCATCCAGTGCATTTAAATATTCTGCTGTATTTTCAAAAAGGAAGTCCTTTGGTTTGGGTCTCTGAGATCTCCAGCTCCAGTGGTCTGTGATTAGCAGGTGGTTTTGTGTCTAAGCAAAGGCGAATATTCCCATGTGAAGCATAAAGCCTAAGCTGGATGCTCATTCATTCATTCGACAAGCATTTATTGAGTACTTGTTAAATGCAGCCGGGTGCCATGGCGCACACTGCACTCAGGAGGCTGGGGCAGGAGGATTGCAGGCTCAAGGGCAGCCTAGACAATTTAGTGAGATCCTGTCTCAAAATAAAAAATAGAAAGTGTTAGGGACATAGCTGAGTGGGGGTGGAGAGCTTGCCTAGAATGTGCAAGGCCTGGGGTTCGTCCCTAGCACCACACACACACAAACCAAAAAACCCACAGGGAAATAAAAAGCTAGGTGAAAGTGGAGGGAACCCACGTTCTGTAGCGCGGAGGCGCATGTGGAATGAGAGAGGTGGGGTTGGAAAGGTGGTTGCCACTTCGGTAAGGAGTCTCCATGCCAGTTGGCTGAGTTTGGATTTGAGTGGGAGCAGCGTAAGTTCTTTTAAGCTGGAGCTTAATAGAATGAAGGTGGTGTTTCCTTTCCTTTCTTCTCCCCTCTTTCTCTCTCCCTTCCTCTCTACCCATCCTCCCTTCCTTCCTTCTTTTTTGGTACTGGGGATTGAACCCAGGGGCACTCTACTTTTGAATTATACCCCCTGTCCCTTTTTATTTTGAAACAGGGTCTTGATAACTTGCTGAAGGTCTTGCTAGATTGCTGAGGCTGGCCTCAATCCTGCAATCCTCCTGTCTCAGCCTCCCAAGTACTGAATTACAGGCATGCATCCTCCCCACCCCGGCTGGTGTTTCCTCTTTTTTTTTTTTTTTTTAATCTACTGATTTGTATTTTAATTCTTCAAATATTTATCGAACTTGTCTATGTCCCAGGAACAGTGACTGTAGGTAGATTAATCTGTTGGAAATTTGTAGAATGACTTGGAGGTAAAAAGCCCGCTCATGTGGTGTGTGTGTGTGTGTGTGTGTGTGTGTGTGTGTGTGTGTGTGTGTGGTGTGGTACTAGGGACTGAACACAGAGGCATTCTACCTCCGAGCTATACCCCCAGCCCTATTTTATTTTTGTTTTGAAACAGCTTCTCACTAGGTTGCTGAGAGTCTCATTACTCTGCTGAGATTTTCCTCCAACTTACTATCCTCTTGTCTCAGCCTCCCAAGTACTGGGATTATAGGCATGCACCACCATGCCTGGCGCCGCTCATGTAGTTTTTACAGTGACCCCCAAAGATGGATGATGAGTATCCATCTGAAAAAGAGGCAGATGAAAGCTGAGACATGTTGAAGAAGGAAATGACAGAGTTTGTTAGAGTTGATGTAGAAGGTGAGAAAATACTAAAGTTCTGGGTTTCATACATGGTTCTCTGGCCGCACTCTGCCATGATAATTTTAATTTTGGCTTGCCCTGTCAACTCAGCATCTCAAAAATGTTCTCATGAGCAAAAAGTGCCTCCATTTCTTCTTGCAAGTTGCTCTGGGGACTTGGATACTGGCTGGTCCTGGAGAAGGGGACAGGCACTCATTTGCTCAGCAGATACTTACTGAGCACTTGTGAAATGCCTGGCCGTGTTCTGCGTATATTTGGCATGGCAGGAGTCTTTGCCCTCTTGGAGTCTACACTTCCAGTAAAGAGACAAATAATCACATTAAAAAATAGGTAAGAATTTTCAGATGGTGACCAGTTCTGGGAAGAAAAATATGAGAGGAGTTGGGTGTGGTGGCGCCTGCTTGTAATTCCAGTACTGGGAAGGCTGAGAAAGGAGGATCGCAGGTTCGAGGCTAGCCTCAGCAACTTAGTGAGACCCTGTTTCAAAATATAAAATAAATTAGGGCTAGGGGTGTAGCTTGGAGGGAGAACACCCCTGGGTTCAAACCTCAGTGCCACAAAAAAGGAAGAAGACCTGGGTGGCACAAAGTGTTTGGATAGAGGGACAAGAGAAGAAAATAGCTTGGAGGGGAGGGGGCTCCCCAAGTGGCATTCCTGAAACAGGCATGTTGGGGCTGAGGACACAGTACTACCAGGCCCTCGCCAGTCCAGCGAGCGGGAGCTGGTATTAGAGGAAGCAAATGTAGAGCAGGGTCATTGCTGGTTTTCAGGGTAAGCATCTCCCCCGTGCCCCTGCTGTTGTCCTGAGAACAATGGCCTCCTTTTCCTCCTGGCAGGAGTCAGCCTCAGCCTTTGAGCTCTCTACTGGGAGTGCTTGAGAAAGGTGCTGGCCAAAGGCTCCATCCGGGCCCAGGGAGAAACTGATAGTGGTTGTTTTCCCTCATTACAAACCTGGATCCCAAAACCAGCATGGGGTGGGGATGCCCTATTGAAAGCCTGACTGGAATTAACCTCTGCTCTCCCTTCCCTCACAGCATTTTTTTCATACCTCCATTAGTGCACTTATCAAAGTCTGCCTTGCATCAGAGTTATTTATGTCTGGGTTTGTCTTCCCCCATGAGATTGTGAATTTCTGGAGTACTGGACCTGGGCATTTTTCCTTCTTCATCTCCTTGGTGCAGAGATTTTTTAACCTTTTGTAGATCACATATATTTGCAGGAATTTGCTGAAGAACTGGGCATGATGGCACATGCCTGTAATCCTAGTACTTAGGAAGCTGAGACAGGAGGATCTCAGGTTCAAGGCCATTCTCAGCAACCTAGTGAGACCCTGTTTCAAAATAAAAAATAAAATAGGGCTGGGGGTGTAGCTCAGAGGCAGACTGCCCCTGGGTTCAATCTCTAGACACATACACACACACACACACACACACACACACACACACACACACACATGAAATTGATGAAGAAATGGCAGACCCACTCCCTAGAAGTCGGCCTACCCCCCTGGATATTTTGCATCCTATTTTGGAAGGAGGTACATAGGATCCTGACCCCTATTCATGGATGTCTAATTAGTAACTCTGCCTAGCTAGTTACCCAATGCCTGGTACATGGCAATTTCTCAGTCTGATTGACTTGGGAACATTGTCTCAATTAAACCCCTTTAGTTGCAGGGGACAGATGTTAGGTGGGAGAAAAAGAGCCAGGAAGCAGCTCCACTTGAGGAGATGGGGACGAGACCTTGCAAACCCTCCATCTGGAAGCAGCCACCCAGAGAGCAGTGGCTTCGCTGTCACTTCTTCTCCTGGGGAGCCGGAGTGGGGCCTTGGGGCAGTGTTCTCTCTCCCCTTTGCCTGGCTCCTGCTGCACTTGGTGTCATGACACCCCTTCAGCTTGCCTTTCAAAACCTGCCCAGCGGGGCGAGGCTCTGGGATCCTAGATACTGGCTGGTCCTGGAGAAGGGCACAGATGCTTGTAATCCCAGTAGTTGGGAGGCCAAGACAGGAGGATCAAAGGTTCAAGGCCAGCTTCAGCAACTTAGTGAAGCCCCTATTCCAAAATAAAAAATAAAGTAAAAAGAGCTCGGCATGTAGCTCCAAGGGAGAATGTCCCTGGGTTCAATTCCTAGTACCATACACAGCAAAAACCTCTGCTTGCCCTCTTTTATTTTTATTTTTATTTTTTCATTACTGGGGATTGACCCAGGGGCATTTTACCTCTGAGCTAGAGGTCCATAGTCCTATTTTTTACACTTTATTTTGAAGCAGGGTCTCATTAAATTGCAGGGGGCCTAACTAAGTAGTTGAGGCTGGCCGTGAATGAACCTGCAATCCTCCTGTCTCAGCCTCCCAAATACTGGGATTACAAGCGTGGACCACCTAGCTCGACTGTCTTCCCACCCTCTTATCCCATCCCTTCCCTGGAACCTTCCTCAACTATGTCAGGATGAACTGACCTCATCCTCTGTGGAACTTCCGTAGCACTTAGGTTGTCTGCAACTCAACTTTTATTTCTTCTGCATCTGGGTTGGTCTTGTGTATTTCAACTAAATTGTCACAGAAGCCAAAAATGGCTCCATAGTAGCCGGCTAGGGAAGTTTGCTTCTTTCCCACTGGTCCTGATGGAGTCCCTGGAAGAGGCAGGTTTTAAGTCCCATAGCTCATTTTTCCTGCATGTAGTCATCCCTTTGGCCTTGACCTCTGGCGTTGTGGTGTCCTCTGACACTGGCCAGTGTCTCCCTCCTCCTGACTGTCCTTTCTTCACAGGGCACAGTGGTAAAAAATGAGGCTGTGAGGTCGGTCTTCCTGAGTTTGAGCCCCAGCTCCCACGCTTGGTAAGCTGTGCCTTACCGCGCAGATCGCTGAGCCTCCATATGCCCCGTTCCTTGTCTGTCAAATGGCAATCTGAATGTTACCAAATCATTGGGGTGTTTTTGATTGTGACAATTAAGTGAAATAACACGTATAAGGTACTTAGAACAGTTCCTGATACATAATACTTTATGTGTTAGCTGCTATTATTATCATTTAACCTGCTTTTAAAGTCCCTCTCTGTTTCTTTTTTATTGGTTTTAGGGTGCCGTCTCTCATATATTATAAACCATCCTAGGACAGGATTAGATCTCAGAGGTGTGGTTTGTTTTGTTTTGATTTTTTGGGGTGTGGAAGGGATCAAACCCTACCACTGAGCTATTACCTCCAGCCCCAGATTACAGATATTTTAAATTCTGAGATGGCTAATCCCTGGGCCCATGGCAGACATCTCTAATACAACATGAAATTCTATTACTCAGCTATATGCAATCTCAGAGTCTTCCCCAACACTTGAGCCTTGCCAGGCAGTTGCTACAAGTTGATTTGAGTTTTCCCGTAAGGCCTAGAGAGCCCACCCAGCCGCCGTGTGCAGATGGCGGTGCTGGGCTCAGCACTGCTGATGTGTCAACTGCTCTCCGCGGCACCCGGGCCTCTCACCTCTCTGCTCTGTTCCTTCCCTTTTTGTTTGCTGAGAATGGGTGCTTCCTTCCTTCTTTTCTCCCTTCCTGCTTTTCTTCTTTCATTTATCTGTGGTACTGGGGATTGAACCCAGGGGCATTCTACCTCCGAGCTATATCCCCAGCTCTATATCTTAGTCTTTATTTTGAAACAGGGTCTCACTAAGTTGTGGAGTGCCTTACTAAGTAGCTGAGGCTGGCCGCAAACCCAGATCCTCCCGTATCAGCCTCCCAAGTACTGGGATTACAAGTGCGCGCCACCATGCCTTGCTTATTTTATTTTTTGGGAAACAGGGTCTCGCTAGGTTGCTGAGTCTCTCTACATTGCTCAGGCTGACCTTGAACCTGTGATCCTGTCTCAGCCTCCCAAATACTGGGATTACAGGCCTGTACCACGACACCTGGCTAATTTTTATTTTGAGGCAGATTTTCACCAGGTTGCCCAGGCTAGCCTCAAACCCCAAGGCTCAAGCAATTCTCTTGTCTCAGCCTCCCAAGGAGCTGTGATTACAGGTGTGCATCATCACACTGGCTGTTTTTTCTTAAGTAACTTTTGATTTAATTTTATTTTTGTAGTGCTGAGGATTGAAGCCAGCACCCCATGCATGCTAGGCAAGCGCTCTACCACCAAGCTATAATCCCAGTCCTTATTTATCTTTTCTTATCAGCGAACCAGCTGACATTATTGCCACTTAGTTGGTGGAGGGTCATGTTCCCAGCTCAGCTGCTGTTGGGAGTGATCTGTGGCTTTCCTGAAATTTCTCTGTGACACCTGCTTTGATATGGGTGGTTGAGAGGAACCTGAAAACAAGTTCTTGTGGATACTAAATTCTCATGCTGCAAGGGTTAGGCCAAGACTGACATTTCTCATCCAGTGGGCCCCTTCGGTGTAGGCTCCCACCCTGAGAACCGCGCCCATTCTTTTTTGTTTTTGTTTCTGTGGCACTGGAGATTGAACCTAAGGGCATTCTACCTCTGAGCTACACCCCAGCCCTATTTTATTTTTATTTGGAAATAGGGTCTTGCTAGGTTGATGAGTCTCACTACTTGCTGAGGCTATCCTTGAACCGGGATCCTCCTGTCTCAGCCTCCCAATTATTGGGATTATAAGTGTGCATCACCATGCCCAGCAAGAACTTCTTTAAAAAAAAGAAAGCCAAATGGAGTGATGATCTCTTCTCTCATCTCAGAGAATTGGGAAATAATGAATAGATGGCGTTGACTTTAAACTAAAAGAATCCTGGAATGGTTGGGTCATGAAAGCCTTTGACACAAAGATGCAATAACACATTTGAGGTGTTATTGTCAGCTGGGCACGGTGGCACAGGCCTCTAAGCCCAGCAACTTGGAGAGGCTGGGGCAGGAGAATGGCAGGTTTGAGACCAGCCTGGACAATTTAGCAAGACCCTGTTTTTCCTTTATTCTTCTCTGTAGGAAGATACGAGGTGATGTGGGCTGATATTTTCATACTCCTGGCCCTAGGTAGCAAATGGCAGTACATCACTGGTAATTCTATGGGGAAGGGGAAGAGTAAAAGATGAGATGGGAGGGAGGTGGCCACAAGTGGGTCCAGATCACGTTTGGAAGATTACAAAGAAGATGTGATGAGGTAATATTCAAGCTTGATTTAGCATGTTGAATGAGAGTTCAACTTCAATGCATGAAAGCTGGATAAATATGAAGGAACAATCTACACGAGTAAAGCTTTAATTATATTGCTTTGGAAATACCACCTGTCTGTTACAGGGAAATATTTATTGAAGCAAGAGCTGTCAAAATGCAAGTTGCGCTTATCATCTTGAGAAAGAGAAATGGATATACACTGCCCCAGGTGTTTGTTGATACAAAAATAAATAAATAGATAGATAGATAAATAAATAGATAAATAAGAGGGATGGGGAGTTCAATTTCTGAAAGATGGAAATACATTGTGATTATTTTGGGGGGACAATGTGAATACTTTTAGCAGCCTTTACAAATCTAAAGTAGCTTCTTGATTAGCAAGATAAACATAGCATACATAACTTGGTTTGCTTAAAGTGATTAGGCTTGGTATATTTTAGGAAGTGGAAGGCATGAGAGGCAGAAGGGAAAAAAAAGTACTCCTCCAAAGTTATTTCTTCTAGCAACTTTTTTATTTTTCGAGGAAAAAAGTTGACAAGAAAGAGTTGTTTTTTTCTATATTTTTCTGATCCTTTATAACATTAAGAAGACTTGGAAAGTTCCAGGGCGATGAATGCTTTCCCTAGCTGGCAGGGTTTTCTTTTCTTTTTTTTTTTTTAATTAATTTATTTATTTTTCATCTTTCCCTTATTTGGTGCATTGTAATTACACATCTTTGTTAGGTAAAGACATCCATGCACACATTTCTCATTTAACCCTTCCCCAATTCCTTCACGAACCAATGTGAGAGGAGTGGAAGGTGAGGGAGAACAATAGTGCTTTGTTTCAGGTGGGACCTTTCCCCCCAAGTCTGGCATTTTAGGATCAGATATTTTACATCTCTTCTCCTTAAAGGAAGCTGGGTCCTTTTCCATCCATTTGGGAAGCTGTCCAAGAATTTGCCAGACTTGGTGGCATACCTTGTAATCCCAATACTTGGGAGGCTGAGACAGGAGGATTGCAGGCAGGTTCATGGCCAGCCTCAGCTACCTAGTGAGGCCCTCTGCAACTTAGTGAGACCCTGTTTCCAAATAAAGAATTAAAAATAGGGCTGGGGGTGTAGCTCAGAGGTAGAATGCCCCTGGGTTCAATCCCCAGTATACCCCCCCCCACACACAAATTACATGGAAGATTAAAAAAAGTTGTTGTTTTTTTTTTTAATGTGGAGCAGTGAAAGTGGAAATGACACCTAACCAGCAGGATGGACCATAGAGTTTACAGAAAGACAGGAAGCATAGGCTGCTACCTCCTTTATATAAGAGGAGAAACTAAGGCAAGAGGGAGCTGGCCCAGACAAGCCCATTGAGTTTACCTATCCTGTTTCTGAAGGAATTGAGAGGCTTGCAAGAGTTTTCTGACTCCCAGCACTAGGTAAGAGGTATAGGATAGTTCTGAAGCTCAGCAGGCCACAAAATATATCCTACAATCTCTCTGGAGTAACTTAACTCTCTTTTTTACAGAACTGGGGATTGAACCCAGCATGCTCTACCACTGAGCTACGCCACCCCCTCTTTTAATTTAATTTTATTTTGAGACAAAGTCTTGCCATGTTGCCCAGGCTGGCCTCAAACTTGTGATCCTGCTGCCTCAGCCTCCCGAGTGGCGGGGATCACAGGTGTGCACCACTGTGCCTGACTGAAGTAATTTACTCTTGCTGGGGGCATTTCATTTGGTGGCTGTTGCTTTGATGGTGTTACAGTCCCACTCTGCCCAGATCCCTCCCCTAAACCAGAGAGCTGTTCTTTGGTGTGACAAAGCCGGTTAGAGGCAGAGGGACTTTGGTCATCAGCAGTAAAATGGGAGACATGTGGGGGACCAGGGGCTGCCTGCAGCTGGCCAATGAATGATGGGGACACAATGAAGAGTGAGGGAAGTATGGGGGAGGGGATTGTACTTCTAAGAAGTCTTTGGGGGGGGGGGTTGCTGGGCATTGAGCCCAAGGCTTTGAGCATGCTAGGCAAGTGCTGGACCACTGAGCCACCCCCCCAGCCAGGAGCAACAGCATCAGGGGTAGCTGAAAGGTCCAGAAGGCTGAGGCCTGAGAAGAGACCAGCATATTTGGCCAAGGAGCAAGAAGGGTCACTGGTGAGGTGGTCAACTGAGATCTGTCACAGGACGGTGGAAGCCATGTGACAGTCATTCTTTGGGCTAGAGGAGAGCATATTAGTCACCTCCCCCCCCCCCCTTTTGGTACTGGGGATTGAACTCAGAGGCATTCTACCTCTGAGCTACGATGAGAGTTTCACTTAGTTGCTACGGCTGGCTTCGAACCCACAACCCTCCTGTCTCAGTCTCCCAAGTACTGGGAATACAGGCATGCACCACCGTGCCCGGCTAATCTACCCATAGTGGTTGTGCGACCACTCTGTGGATTCTTGTGCTCTACACCAGAAGCACCGCAAAGAGACACAACTGTAACAGGAACAAGACTCTTTATTGGGACTTTTTGCTCCAGCAGAAGGGAGACAGCCCTCCACCTGGCTCCACCGAAGAAGGGAGCCAGTTTTATTATTGATTCATATGTAAGGAGTTTGGTGGGGAGGCTAGGCTAGAGTTTAGGAATGTTAATTGGATTTAGGTGCATTTCGGAAAGTGTTTTCTTTTCCTGGACCAGCCTTGAGGGAGGGGTGAGTCGCCAGTCATCCTGGCACCAAATGTGACATCTCTCATATTGATGCCGAGTTCTGCAGAAATATCTTTGCCCTGTGATAGGGATGAGTTGCAGAAGCTGTTGAGGCAACCCATAGGCAGGGAGCAGAAGAAAACACAAATCATTCAAGTTAAAAGTTAAGGGGCTGGCAATTTGCTGTTCTGGTGACTCAACAGTTTTATCCTTTAAGTTGTTTGTCCCTGTAGAGTCATGGTGAGGGTCTCCTGGTTTTAATGATGCACCTGGCCTCTGAGGCTGATAAGACTGATAATAAGTGAGAGGGTAGAGAGGAGTACATCTCGTGGAGTGTGTGTGTGTGTGTGTGTGTGTGTGTGTGTGTGTGTGTGTGTGTGTGTTGGAGATTGAACCCAGGGAGGCTCTACCACTTTTATTTTGAGACAGGATCTCACTAAATTGCCAACACTGGCTTTAAACTTGTCAGCCTCCCAGCCTCAGCCTTCCCAGTGGCTGGGATTAGAGGCATGTGCCACCATGCCTGGCTTATCATGCTTTTAATAGCTAGGGAGCCAAGAGTTAAGGTGGGCGAGCAGGGAGAAGCACACACCATGCTCTTACTAGCTAACAAGCTATGAATTAAAGTTACTGGAGTGAGTGCATTTGCCCTTCTTAGTGTGTGTGTGTGTGTGTGTGTGTGTGTGTGTGTGTGTGTCTGTCTGTCTGTCTGTCTGTCTTATTTCTTCCTCAGAGTTTTCACTCTTTTTTTTCTTTTCTTTTTTTGTGGTGCCAGGGATTGAACCCAGGGGCATTCTACCTCTGAGCTATACCCCTAGCCCTATTTTATTTTTAAACAGGGTCTCACTATGTTGTGGAGGGGCCTCACTAAGTTGCTGAGGCTGGCCCCAAACCTGTGATCCTCCTGTCTCAGCCTCCCACAGTTTTCACTCTTTTAGTCCTAAGGACTGCCACTTGTCATGGGGTCCCTGACTGTCTCAGCTGGGGGATTTGTCTATAGTCATCCATTCTTTTACAACGTGGAAGGGCAGTGGATCCTGGTGTCTGTCGCAAGCAGGAACCAGAATAGGATGCATATTCAGAACTGACCAAAAACCCGTGAAAAAGAAAAAAGAAAAACAAAAAGACACTTGTTTTGTTTTGTTTTCTTGTAAGTACATGGTGAAGCTAGGAGTCAGAGGATGTGTGTTCCAGTCTTATTTCTGAGATGAACTTGACCTGTGACTTAGAGCAACTCAGTTCTGCCCTCTGGGCCTCAGTTTCTTTCTTTCTTTTTTTTTTTTTGTAAATGCAAAGGCTTGATTCCACAGTCCTTGAGGTCCCCTCTGACTCTGACATTATTCCCAAAGAAAATGGTGTTTGACTCAGTGCCAAGGATTCTGAGTTGGATGTGGAGAAAAAATAGAAAAAAAAAAAAAGGAGAATCCAGGAAGATGCACAGGTTCAGATCCTGGCTCTTTCCACATAGTAGGTGCAGCCTGTCTCCTTATTCCTGGAAGATAGGCAGCTGGGCCCAGGGCCTGGCTCTTATCCCTGAGACACCTCCCCTCCCCCTGCCGATGGAAGGGTGGGTTCATAGGTGGGGGCCTGGGGGGAGGGGGCTGATGTGTGCTGGGGGATGAGCTGTGTGCAGTGGTAGAGAGGGTCTCTGGGGAGTCTCTGGATGGAGAAGCCCATGACTTGGGGGCTGTTTCTGCAGGCCCCGGTGACCACGGTCATCTCTCTCATAGTTCTCCTCTGTACTTCTGAGCTATGGGCTGGAGCAGTCCCCACCCCAGGGCCTGGCCCTCCACCCCTCCCTACCTGCCAGGCAGCCTTCACATAAATACCGCTGTGTACTTAGTCCAGGGGTGGAGGGACTTCCACCCAAGTACTGGCCAAAGAACTGGCCGCTTATTTTGGCAGTTCTTTTCCCCACCGCAGGCCTCCTGACCAGACCATCAGGGTTGGAGGGAACCAGCGGTGGGAATGAGTGAGTCATGGGCTCTGCTCTGGGGAGGGAGCCCTTGCGACGGGTGCCCCTCCAGGAAGCTGACTTCTTCTGCAAAAGGTGGCACTTCTGATTCCAGGTCAGCTAACTGGATGAACATCCCTGTGGCCTTCTGTGTGATGGGAATGATGATCCTGACCTCCCAAGGTTGTGGTGGGAGGTGAAAACCTGGAGCAGCTCTCAGCAAGCTTGTTTTCCATTCCTTGGTGTGCCTGGAGTTAAGGCTGGGACAGGGTGTACCCCATGAATGCAGACATGGAAAAAGAGCAGAAGCAAAGCAGGCTCAAGCTCCCCTCACCCAGATGCCCCACCATTCATGTGTTTGCAGGGCCCAGCCAGAGGCTGACCAAGATGGGGGCGCGGGAAGTTGCTTTGTACCGCCTTCTCCTAACCCCTCGTTGTTCTGGGGCAGGGCAGACAGGCTCCCAGTCATTACCTCACCGCAGAGCCCTGTCTGCCAGCGTGAGCCGGGGAGCTGCCTGGGTGGAGAGCTCCCAGCTAATTTTAGGCCTGGAGACTCCTTGCCAACAGCTGTGGCTGCGCCCAGGCAGCTGGGCTGGGACGCCTGGGGAAGGTCTCAGTCTCCTCACTGGGAGCCCTGGACACCGTCCTACAGGTCTGCTCTGGGGCCACAGTCATGCCTCTGCCTCCACTGCAGATAGCCTGCCTGGGACAGGGTTCCTCTGCACAGACAATGGGGCGTTGAAGCTACTACTTCTCCAAGGTTTCCTTTCCTCTTGCATTAAGATACTTCCACCTCCATTGCCTCTTTCCAGGTAGCTTCTGAGACCAGAAACTACTGGTATGGCACCCGATGGCATGGGCCAGTAGCTTCTGAAAGGGGCATCAGGGAACAAACTCCTTGCATTGACAGGCTAACTCCAGCCTCCCATTCAACACGAAGCTAATAACCTAGTGCTTTTCAACCTTTTTCCTATTAACACAGTAAATGACAAGATATCACACATGAAGGTAAAGAGAGAAGGGTCTTTGTGGCTAGATGCAGCCCGGCCTGGGCTTCTGCTGCCCCCAGGGCACAAGAACTTGGAACTTTGGTAGATCTGTACATCCTCAGAAGCCCCTCAGGGAACCATGGCACACCACTTGGGAAGTTATGATATTCACCAGGAGTTTGCTGTAGTTGTTTATGAATTCCAACTTCCAACTCCAGGAAACATCTCCTAGGTTAATCATACACTAACACTGGAAAGGAAGCCAGGGAGCAGTGAGGCTTCTTCCTTTCTCTGGGGCGCAGAGAAATTTGCCTGTCAAATAGCTAAGAAGTTAAAAGCTTGATTCTTGTCCTAGTGCTGCTAGGAAAGCTATCTCCTCATTTATACAACATATGTGTATATATGTATGTATGCATATATGTATGTATGTGTGTGTGTGTGTGTGTGTATCATCTATCTATCTATATCAATCATCTATCTATCTTTGAGACGGGTTCACTTTGTTGTCTAGGCTGGCTTCAAACTTCTAGGTTTAAATGATCTTCCAGCCTCAGCTTCCCACGTAGCTGGCACTACAGGTTATCTAACAGTTATTGAGTACCTATAAAGTTCAATATTCT
>PVLC010004406.1:40921-85733 GCA_004027655.1 Graphiurus murinus
TAATCCCAGCATTCGGGAGGCTGAGACCGGAGGATCCGGGTTCGCGGCCAGCCTCAGCTACCTAGTGAGGCACTCCGCAACTTAGTGAGACTTGGTTTCAAAATAAAGAATAAAAAATAGGGCTGGGGGTATAGCTCGGAGGTAGAATGCCTCTGAGTTCAATCCCCAGTACCGCAAAAAAAAAAAAAAAAAAAAAAAGTTCAATATTCTGGAGATACAAAGATCAAAAAAATAGTTTCTTGGATTCATCGATATTTGGTTTAAAAAAACAAAATGAAAAAGGGCTGGGGGTATAGTTCAGTGGTAGAGCCCTGGCCTAGTAAGGCCCTGGGCTCTAGCCTCAGCACTGCAAAAAACCCCACAAACAAACCTCAAGGAAACAAAGTTTGGAAAGGCAGTTATTTTGGGGGAGAGAGATACGGGTTCAATTGATCATGTCTATTTCGTAAGCAGATTGACGGGTAAACAGATATTACTTGCAGTACTGGAGAATGAATGCAGGACATTCTACCACTGAGCTACATCCCCAGACCTTTTTATTTTTTTATACTGAGATGATTTTGCTAAGTTGCTAAGGCTGGTCTCGAACTTGAGGCTGAGTTGCCTCAGCCTCCTGAGTTGCTGGGGTTACAAGTGTGCATCATTGCGCCTGGCCAGATGTTGTTCTTTAAATATCCATATGTATTCCCTTAGGTATATTATATATTTCTTTTTAAAAAGCAATTGAAAAACAGAGTTGGGCATGGTGGTACATGCCTGTAATCTCAGTACTTGGGAGGCTGAGACAGGAGGATCACAGGTTCAAGGCCAGCCTCAGCAACATAATGAGGCCTTCAGTAACTTAGTGAGATCTGTTTCAAAACAAGAAATATAAGCCCAGCATGCTTGTAATCCCAGTACTTGGGAGGCTGAGACAGGAGGATCGCAGGTTTGCAGCCAGACTCAGCTACTTAGTGAGGCCCTCTGCAACTTAGTGAGATTCTGTTTCAAAATAAAGAATAAAAAAATAGAGCTGGGGGTGTAGCTCAGAGGCAGAATGCCCCTGGGTTCAATCCCCAGTACAGCAAAATAAATTAATAAGTAAATAAATAAATGGCTGGGGGAGTGGCAGAACACCCCTGAGTTCAATCCCCAGTACTACCACACACATACACACACAATAAATAAATTAATAAAAAATTTTAAAAAGCCTGCCTCACTGCTCTTAGATTTCCTCTATTAACTGATCTCTCTCCTCCCCCCCTTCCCTGGGGCACAGGCTTTTCCCTTTGTCAGTGAGGGTCTGTGGGCTGAGATGGTAGAGATAGGGGCCACCTGTCTTTGCCCCACCCCTAGTGTGGTGATGCCATTCTCTTAGTGCATGCCAGGTTCCGTAGTTATCTCAGGGCCATCGCTCTCAGCTGAGAAGGCGGAGGCTTTGAAATGCATGATCTGTCCCGGTGGTTCTTAGCCCGGCTGCACAGCTGAATCCCTGAGGAGGTTTAATGACTCTAGCTTTGAGGACTCTCCGTGACAAGCTGGGGGTGTGGCTCAGTGGGAGGGGCTCGCCTTGCCCGTGTGAGGCCCTGGGTCCCGTGACATGCGCACACATGCGCACAAGAAGCTCTTCATGCCAAGATCTCACTCCAAGTTGATCTGTTGGATTTAGGGGGCTGGGGGAGACGAGGCATCAGCCTCCAGGTCATTCTAAGGGGCAAAGTAGAGAATCTCGGGTGTATACTTTCTCTTCCAATGGGATGACACTAGAAATAAAAGATAATGGAGAGAGTAAGGTAATAAATTTTATGTCTTTCCTTCTTTAAAAGAAAAAAGATAAAAAGGCAATGAAGAGATGAGGAGGTATGCGGCTAAGCAGTGACCAGAAAGCTCTGGGTCCCAGACTGGTCTAGAGATGACACCAGGGGGCTGGGGTGTAGCTCAGTGGTAGAATGCTTGCTGGTCCCTGGGTTCGATCCCCAGCACCACCACAAACAAACAACAACAAAACAGATTACGCCTGGGAAGGCAAGAAATGGGGAAAGGAACAGAGAAGTGAAGAGGCAACAAGAAAGAGAAGAAAATGAAAAAAAGTTGGTGTTGGAGGATGCTAGGCTGCCCCAGTAATGGTCCCAGAACTTTCCAGTGGTACCTATGCTGTGAGTTCAGGTCCAGCCAACAGACATTTGGTCATGTGACATACGTGGGCTACAGAGAACATAAAGAAGCATGGCTTCTATCCATTTAGTATTCTGAGATCTATGTTGTTCTTGAAGACAAGATTTAAGCTTGTAATCCCAGTACTTGGGAGGCTGAGACCGGAGGATCCGAGTTCGAGGCCAGCCTCGGCTACTTAGTGAGGCCCTCCGCAACTTAGTGAGACCCTGTTTCAAAATAAAGAATAAAAATAGGACTGGGGGTGTAGCTCAGAGGTAGAATGCCCCTGGGTTAAATCCCCAGTACCACAAAAAAAGAAAGAAAGAAATGTAGCATAGAGGAGAAAGGCATGGTGTTGGAGTTGGGTTAAGTGATGCGGAGGTCTTAGGTGGAGATGAAGGAGGACGAAGACAGAACAAGGATCTGGCAGGGGTGTGATGAGGAGCTTGCCTGATGGGTGAGGAAGCCATGCTCTCGCTAAGGCCAGGCAGGGAAAAGAGATACAGTCTGAGGGCAGCTAAACTTGAGAGAAGGGGAGGAAGCAACCAGTTTTGAGACTAAGTGGGTTCAGGCTCAATAGATATGTGAAGAGATGAATTACTTGACCATTTTAGATAAGTATTTCACTTTGTGTCTGATGCCATGACACCAGGAATCAGCAAAATTGGATCCCTGTGGTTGGGTGGTGTTTACAGATGTTCCATGCAGGAGCAAGAGGCGTGTGTGAAGGAACCTTGACTCAGTGAATGACCTCACTGGTACTCAGCTGGTAATCCCCAGGGACAGCTGACAACCAAGAATATCAGAGCAGTGGTTTTCAACCCTAGATACAAAGTAGAGCACCTAGAAAGCTTTAAAAATAATTGAATCTGAGCCAAGGGTGGTAGCGCATGCTTGTAATCCCTGTACTTGGGAGGCTGAGACAGGAGGATCACAGGTTTTCAGCCAGTCTCAGCAATTTAATAAGGTTCTCAGTAAGACCCTGTTTCATAAATAAAATAATAAAATTGGGCTGGGGATGTAGCTCGGAGGCAGAATTACCCTGGGTTCAATTCCCAGTACCACCAAAAAAAAAAAAAAAAAAAAGGCAATTCAGACAATACAAGCATATATATATCAACCATTATGAGACTGTTCACATATAAATATGAACCCATATTTATAAAACGGGTATATTTTACTGTATAAAATATATAATATATAAATATATACAAAATATATATAAGATAGGTATATTTTATTGTATAAAGTATACTTTGAAAAGTCAATTTTTAAGCAAAGGAATAAATCAAGCATGTAGGGAGAGCTCCAATCCTAACAAGTGAAAAGCTAAACAAACTGAAAAATCAACAACTCTTCTTAGGTCCCTCAGAGAAATGAAGTCAGGAAGAACTGCTTTTCCCCAAAGTGGAGAGGCAGGCAGATACAGAGAATCATAACTAGGGAAGCAGAAATCCACAAGCAGAAACCTGTGTCCAGGTAGGAAAATCTAAACTGTAATTGACAAATTCCTGGAGACTCAATGTGAACAAGTCTGAGAGTAAGAAAGCAGGGGAACCTGGCATGGTAGCACCTTTACTCCCAGATACTCAGGAGGCTGAGGCAGGCTGAGGCAAGAGGATCAAAATCAAGTCCAGCCGGGGCAACTTCAGGAGACCCTAACTCAAAATTAAAAAGGGCTGGAGGTGTAGGTCAGTGGTAGAGTGCCCCTGAGTTCATCCCCAGTGACACACACATATATACCTCTCGGGCACTCAACTCAGCCACTGGCTTCTCCCCTCACTATTGTGCATGTGTGGTACTGGGGATTGAACTCAGGGGCATTCTACCTCCGAGCTAAACCCCCAGCCCTGTTTTTTATTCTTTGTTTTGAAACAGGGTCTCACTAAGTTGCGGAGTGCCTCACTAGGTAGCTGAGGCTGGCCGCCAACCCGGATCCTCCAGTCTCAGCCTCCCAAATGCTGCGATTTACAAGCGTGCACCACCACGCCCAGCTATCGTGACTTTTACCTCTGGAAACTCGACCAGTTCCGCACAATTGGTACAGGAGAAAAACCTCTTGTGCTTGCAGCAGGGGAGGGTAAAAGGAAGCATTTTAATATACACCAGAGCATTCTGGTTTTGTTTTGTTTCTGGTCCTGGGAATTGATCTGAGGGCCCCAGGCATGCTAGGCAAGTGCTTCTTGACTGAGTCCCACCCCAGCCCACAGTTCTTAACAAAGTCTTACCTCAGGAGAAACTATTTTACTAGAGCCTAACCTACTGGCTTAATTTACCTGAGGGAAGAGAAGTATCCCACCTGCAGCCCTTCTAGTCATCCTGTCCACTAGAGGAGGGAGGCTTAGAATTTGGTGAAGTTGACAGTCTAGAAGCAGAGGTTCACCAAAAGATCAGATCCAGTCCTAGGACTCCCTCCATACCTTACCATCCATCACTAAAGGCCTGCCCACCACAATCCCTTTTACTTAGTACTTCATGTCTACCTTTCAACAAAAAGAAACAAGACATACTAAAAGACAGAAACTAAACTGGAAAAAAAAAAAAAAGCCCAAAAATAGTTTTAAGAGATGTCAACAAGTATCAGAACCAGATTAAAATATGGCGGAAGTATCCGGGCATGGTGGCGCATGCTTGTAATCCCAGTACTTGGGAGGCTGAGACATGAGGATCACAGGTTCTCAGCCAGTCTCAGCTACTTAGTGAGGCCTTCCACAACTTAGACCCTGTTTCAAAGTAAAAAAATAAGCCGGGCATGGTGGCTCATGCTTGTAATCCCAGTACTTGGGAGGCTGAGACAGGAGGATCCGGGTTCGCAGCCAGCCTTAGCTACTTAGTGAGGCCCTCTGCAACTGTTTCAAAATAAAGAATAAAAAAATAGGACTGGGGGTGTAGCTTGGAGGTTAGAATGCCCCCGAATTCAGTCTCCAGTACCACAAAAAAATAAAAATAAATAAATAAAAACAGGGCTGGGTGTGTAGCTCGGAGGTAGAATGCCCCTAGGTTAAATCCCCAGTACCCCCCCCCCCCAAATACAGTGAAAATGTTGGAATTTTCAAGGAATCCCTTTTCCTCTTCCCCTCCCCCCTTTCTTCCTTTCTTCTTTTGCAGTGCTAGGTGAACCCAGGGTCTTGCACATGCTAGGCTATTGCTGTACCATTCAGGTACACCCTAGACTGGGAATTTTTTTTTTTTTTTAAAGAACTATGAGAACTCTGCAAAAAGTGTGTAATGTATATGTAATGAGAATACGAGAAAGAGAAAGGGAGAAAGGAACAGAAGTAATATTTGAAGCAATAATGACAGAATTTCTTCAAATGAATGCCAGACACCAAGCCACAGGCCCAGGACACTCAGAAAACATCAGACAAGATAAATGCCCAAACAACTATACACAGGCATGTCATATTCAAATTTCAGACAATCAAAGATAAAGAAAAGTCTTGAAAGAAGTCAAAGGAAAAAAACTCCTTCCCTATATATACAGAAAGATAAGAATTATATATGACTTATCTTCAGAAACCTTTCAAGTAAGAAGAGACTAGATTGGGATATTTCTTTAAATATTTTTTGCGGTTACTGGGGATTGAACCCCAGGGGCATTCTACCTCTGAGCTATACCTCTAATCCTATTTTTTATTCTTTATTTTGAAACAGGGAAGTTGCAGAAAGTCTAAGTAGCTGAGGCTGGTCTCAAACCTGTATCCTCCAGTCTCAGCCTCCCAAGTACTGGGATTACAAGCGTGTGCCACCATGCCCAGCTGGATTGGAATATTTAAAGGGTTGAGAGAGTGAGGAAAAAAAGATGGACAGTTTGTCAGTTTGTTCAAAATAACAGAATAAAAAATAAAAAGGGCTTGGGGGATAGCTCAGAGGCAGAATGCCTTGGGTTCAATCCCCAGTACAAAGGGGGTGGGGGGAGAAGAAAGGTCTAGTATCAATATTGTAATCTAGCAAAGGAAACTATAAAAGAAGAGCAAATTGAATTTCAGGTAATTAGAACAAATACTAAAAATTGGAGCAGAAAACAACAAAATTGAATACAGGAAGTCAGCAATACTAAAAGCTTATTCTTTGAAAATGACAATATCTATTTTTAGCCTCTAAGCCAGACTAAGATAAAATAGAGAAAACATAATCATTAAGATCAGAAATAAAAGCCAAGTGTGGTGGCACATACCTATAATCCCAGTACTTGGGAGGCTGAGATAGGAGGATCACAGGTTCTCGATCAGTCTCAGCAATTTAGTGAGGCCTTCTGCAACTTAGTGAGACCTTGCTTCAAAATAAATAAAAAATAGGGCTGGGGTATAGCTTAGAAGTAGACTGCCTGTAGTTCCATCCCTAGTAACATACACACACACACACACACACACACACACACACACATCAGAAATAGAGGGTTCATCACTACATATTGACATTAAAAGGGCAATAAGAAAACCAGATGAGGTGGCATGTACCTGTAATTCCAGCAACTCTAGAGATTGAGGCAGGAGGATCCCAGGTTCTAGAACAGCCTGGGCAACTTAGCAAGACCCTATATCAAAATGAAAAATAAAGGGCTGAGGATGGAACTCAATGGTAGAGTGCCCCTATTTCAATCCCCACTACTAAGAAGAAAGAGGAGGAGGAAGAGGAGAAATAAAAAATAAAAATACTATGAACAGCAGCTCCATGCTCTTAAATATGATAACCTTGATGAAATAGTCCAATTATTTGAAATGTACATTCTGCCAAAACTCATACAAGAAGAGATAGTTAATCTGAATTGTACCAAAGAAACTGAATTAGTAACTAATAACCTTCCAAACGAAAAGCACCAGGCCCAGCTGGGTTTACTGATGAATTCTAACAAACATTTAAGAAAGATATTGCCAATTCTCTACAATCTCTTCCAGAAAATAGAAGCAGAGGGAACACTTCCTTACTCATTTTATGAGGCCAGCATAGCCACAATAAAACCAGACAAAGGCATTACACAAAAGGTGATCTCTCATGAATATAGATGCAAAAATCCTCAATCAAATATTAGCAGATTGGATCTAACAATGTGCAAACAGAATTATATACCATGACCATTTTCCCCAGGGACACAAGGCTGGTTCAACATTCAAAAACCAATTAATGAGCCAGGCATGGTGGTGCACACTTGTAATCCCAGTACTTGGGAGGCTGAGACCGGAGGATTGAAGGTTCGCAGCCAGCCTCAGCTACTTAGTGAGGCCCTCTGCAAGTTAGTGAGACCCTGTTTCAAAATAAAGAATAAAAAATAGGGCTGGGGGTGTAGCTCGGAAGTAGAGTGCCCCTGGGTTCCTCCCCACTACCGAAAAAACAAAAAACAATTAATGAGCCAGGTATGGTAGTACACGTAGTACACACCTATAATCTCAGTACTTGGGAGGCTGAGACAGAAGGATCCCATACTGGAGCCCACTCTCAGCAACTTAGCAAGACCCTGCTTCAAAATAAAAAACTAAAAGGTCTGGGGTTAGTCAGGTGTGGTGGCACACACTTGTAATCCCAATACTTGAGAGGCGGAGACCGGAGGATTCAGGTTCGCAGCCAGCCTCAACTACTTAGTGAGGCGCTCCACAACTTGGTGAGACCCTGTTTCAAAAAATAAAGACTAAAAAAATAGGGCTGGGGATGTAGCTCAGAGCTAGAATGCCCCTGGGTTCAATCCCCAGTACTACACACACACAAAAAAGGGCTAGGTAGAATGCCCCTGGGTTCAGTCCCTAGTACCAGAAACAAAAACAGTTAACATAATACATTAAATCAACAGACTAATGAAGAAAAATCACATGTTCATATCAGTGTATGTAGAAAAGGTATTTGGCAAAATCTAACACCCATTCATGATAAAAATTCTCAGTAAATGAGAAACAGAGGGGAACTCCCTCAATTTGATAAAGTATATATATAAAGTATATCTACAAAAACTTTGTAGCTAACCTAACACCTGACAGTCAGAAATTCAAAGCTTCCCCACTAAGTTCATCAACAAAGCAATGAACCCGCCCCCCACAGCCTCCTCCATCACTCCTTTTCAATGCAGGACTGGAAGTCCTCACTAATGCAAGAAGAAAAGAAAAAAAAATAAGCTATAAAGATTGTAAAGAAAGAAAGAAATTTGCCTTTGTTCATGAATGACATGATAGTGTATATAGAAACTCTGAAAATATTGACAGAAAACTTCAGGAACTAAGCAAGTATAGCAAGGCTGCAGGATACACGTTAATACACAGATGTCAGTTGCATTCCTGCTTACCCAACAATGAATAAATGGAAATTGAACGAAAAACACATTACAATTTATATTAGCACATGCCCCAAACAAAGTACTTGGGTGTAAATCTTAACAAAATATGTATAATGTCAGCCGGACATGGTGGTGCACATTTGTAATCCCAGTACTTGGGAGGCTGAGACTGGAGGATCTGGGTTCGCGGTCAGCCTCAGCTACTTAGTGAGGCCCTCTGCAACTTAGTGAGACCCTGTTTCAAAATAAAGTATATAAAATAGGGCTGGGGGTATAGCTGAGAGGTAGAATGCCCCTGGGTTCAATCCCCGGTACCACACACACACAGAAAAACTATACAATTCTGATGAAATAAATCAAAGGACTAAGTAAATGGACCTTCCATGTCATTGGGTAGGAAGACTCAATATTGGCAAGATGTCCGTTTTTTCCAACTTGATCTATAGATTCCATGTAATTCCAGTTCAAACCCCAGGGGATTATTTTGTGAATATCAACAAACTGATTCTAAAGACCCAGAATAGCTAACACAATATTGATGGAGAAGACAGTTGGAGGACTGACACTACCTGACTCAAGCAAAGGCTACAATAGTCAAGACAGGGTGTTATTGGCAAGAGAATAGGCAAATAGGTTAATGGAACAGAGTAGACAGCTTAGAAATAGACCTACATAAATATTAACTAATTTTTTTTTTTTTTTTTTTTTGCGGTCCTAGGGATTGAACTCGGGCATTCTACCTCCGAGCTACACCCCCAGCCCTATTTTTTATTCTTTATTTTGAAACCGAGTCTCACTAAGTTGCGGAGTGCCTCACTAGGTAGCTGAGGCTGGCCGCGAACCCGGATCCTCCGGTCTCAGCCTCCCGAATGCTGGGATTACAAGCGTGCGCCACCACGCCCGGTTAATATTAACTAATTTTTGACAAAGGAACAAAGACAATACATGGAGAAGGTAGTCTTTTCAACAGACTGTGCTGGAACAACTGGGCATCCACATGTGTGGGGGGAAAAAAAGAATCTAGACAGAGACCTTACGCTCTTCACAACAATGAACTCAAGGGCTATGGGTGGAGCCCAGTGTTAGGGTGCTTGCCTAGTATGCTCAAGGCCCTGGGGTTCAATCCCCATAGACACACACACACACACACACACACACACACACACACACACACACTAACTCAAAATGGATCATAGACCTTTGTGTAAAATTAAAAACTATAAAACTATTAGAAAATAACAATAAAAAAAACCTAGATGACCTTGAGTATGACTTTGTTTGTTTGTTTGTTTAGTACTGAGGATGGAACCCAGGGGCATTCTACCTCCAAGCTATACCCCCAGCCCTATTTTTTATTCTTTATTTGGAGACAGGGTCTCACTGAGTTGCAGAGGACCTCGCTAAGTAGCTGAGGCTGGCTGCGAACCCGGATTCTCCAGTCTCAGCCTCCCAAATGCTGGGATTACAAGGGTGTGCCAGCACGCCTGGCTTGAGTATGACTTTTTATTTAAAAAATTTATTGTAGCTGGGCATGGTGGCACATGGTACTTGGGAGGCTGAGACAGAAGAATTGCAGATTCAAGAGTAGCCTCAGTAACTTAGTGAGACTCTCAACAACCTAGCAAGACCCTGTTTCAAAACAAATAAATAAGGGCTGGGGGTGTAGTATAGCTTGGAGGTAGAATGTCCCTAGTCTCAATCCCCAGTACCAAAAAAAAAAAAAAGAGAGAGAATATCAAAAGAATAAGATAAGCAACAGACTGGGAGACAATATTTGCAAAAGATACAGTTTGATAAAGCACTATTATCCAAGACATACAAAAGACTCTTAAAACTCAATAAGAGGAAAGAAACAGCCTCATTAAAAAAAGGGCAAGAAGCCTGGTGTGGTGGCACAGGCCTGTAATCCCAGTTACTTAGGAGGTGGAGGCAGGAGGATCTCAAGTTTGAAGACAGACTGGACAACTTAACCTGGCCCAGAATGAGAATGTAGCCCAGTGGTTCAGTGCATGCTTAACATGGCCCTGGGGTTTAACCCTTAATCTCCAACCACCAAAAGGGGGTGCCAGATAGGATAGGGGTTAATTCCCAACACTGCAAAAATAAATAGATACATAAATAAAAATGATCAAGAGGTTGGCGATGTAGCTCAGGGGTAGAGTATATGTGTAGCATGCGCATGGCCCTAGGTTCAATCCCTTGCACCAAAACAGACATAGGGGAAATAGATACCTCTAGTAGGCTGTAATCCTAGCTACTCAGTGAATAGGGCAACATAGTGAGACCCCATTTCAAAAACAAGAAAGAAAAAAGATAAAGACAACAAATGAGCATATGAAAAGATGCTTGATACCATGTCTTTATGGAATGCCAAATTAAAACAAGCACCTAGGTATGGTGGTGCATGCCTGTAATCTCAGTACTGGGGAGGCTGAAACAGGAGGATCACAGGTCGGAGGACAGCCTCTGCAAGTAGTGAGACTCTCAGCAACCTAGTAAGACCCTATTTCAAAACAAAAAATAAAATGGGGCCAGGGGGTATAGCTTGAAGGTAGAATGATCCTGGTTCAACCCCCAGCACCACAAAAACAATCAACCAAAAAAAAAAAAAAAAAAAAGAACAAAAAACAACCACCACTATGCACCTATTAGAATAGCCCAAATGTAGTTGACAAATACTGGCAGATACATGGAGCAAGAGGAACTCTCATTCTTTGTTGGTGGGAAAGCAAAGTGTTATTAACACTTTGAAAGATAGACAGGTTAATAGTCCTTTTGTATTTTGTGGCAGGGTCTTGTTAAATTGCCCAGGCTGGCTTCAAACTGATGATCTTCCTGCCTCAGCCTCCTAAGTAGCTGAGATACCTATTCATTATTGTATGGAACTAAGACCTTCCCTTCAATGTAAAAATACAATGGTTTTCTTTTTTTTTTTTTTTTTTTTTTTTTGCGGTACTGGGGATTGAACTCAGAGGCATTCTACCTCCGAGCTATACCCCCAAGCCCTATTTTTTTTTATTCTTTATTTTGAAACCGAGTCTCACTAAGTTGCGGAGTGCCTCACTAGGTAGCTGAGGCTGGCCGCGAACCCGGATCCTCCGGTCTCAGCCTCCCGAATGCTGGGATTACAAGCGTGCGCCACCACGCCCAGCTTACAATGGTTTTCTTAATTTAAATTTTTGGCCAGGCGTGGCACATGCCTATAATCCCAGTACTTGGGAGGCTGAGACAGGAGGATCATGGCCAGCCTTAACAGGTTCATGGCCAGCCTCAACAATTAGCAAGGCCCTTCGCAACTTAATGAAGCCCTGTTTCAAAATAAAAAATAAAATTGGGCTGAGGGCACAGCTCTGGGTTCACTCCCCAGTGAATACACACACACACACACACACACACACACACACACACACACACACACACTTGTCTTTTTGTAGTACTGTGGAGGGAACTCAGGACATTGCATGTGCTAGGTAAGCACTCTGCGACTGAGCTACGCCCCACACCGTAATTTTTTTTTCATCTTGAAGGGAAAGTATTCAATTATTCACTTCTATATCTAGCAGGATCTTCAAAACAATGACAGTATCCCAGCCACTTTCGTTTGTGGTTTCCACTTCATCCACTTGCTGTTACATACCTTCAGGCACAGTTTTCCTTTCATTAGAACAAATCATCAAGAATTGGAGGTGGTTTAAACAAATCAAAAGTGAAAACGGGTGGAAGTGGGTGATGAGTCTGTAACCCCCTGGAAACGGAGGGCCCAGCCAGCAGGAGAGTCTTTTTCGGAGAGGCAGGCTTCTCTCTCCAGGGCTCACTCAGCCTCAGGTCTCCTCAGTGCTGATCCCGTCTTCGTGGACACAGGTCGTCTATTGAAAAAGACCCAGTGTCCGTTCTCAAGTGTGAAGGGTCATAGCACCATCAGAGAGTTCACATTACAGGCTCTTGGGTTTCAAATGGCCAACCCCGTATATTTAACAGAATTCTGCTTAACCTGCCCTCGTGCTGAACTCAACTAAGAGTTCTGGAGGGTGGTTCCTGCAGCTCCAGAGCCTCCTTTCCCTCTTCCCCCACTTTCCACCACTCCATAGCAGCCATGGAGGATGAGTGGGGTATTGGTCCATTTCTGTTTCTATTACAAAATAACAGAGGCTGGGTATTTTATGATGAGAGGTTTGCTTGGCTCACTAGTCTGGTGGCTGGAGGTTACAGGTAGCATGGTGCTGGACCCTCAGCCACACAGACATCACAACATGGCAGAGAAGCAGGAAGGGAAGGGGCTGTGTGCAGAGGGGCCAGGTATGCGGGGTAGACTCTAACAATCCAGTCTCATTCCTTCAGACATGAACTCTCCTGAGTACAGGAACCCCCAGTGACCTAACCACTCTCTACTGCGCCAGACCTCTGACAGGTCCCACCGCCTCTCACATCAGCACACTGAGGACCAATCGTCCAGCACATGGACCCTTGAGGGACACCCTCAAACCACATCCCAACACAGCACGTGTGACCGAAGCTTAAGACATTCAGGCCGACACCCAGGTGTAACTTGGATGGATTGGGAGAATCTCTGAGACATTTTTTTCTCCATCAGAGAGGTGCTTGAGTAGGGTTAGAAACCAGGACATTAGAACAGCTCAGTGGTAGAGTACTTGTCTAGCATATGTAAGGTCTTGATTCAATCCCTAGTAATAAAATAAATAAATAAATAAAGTGTACAATTAGGTGGCATTTAGTACATTCACAATATTGTGCAGCACCTCTGTCTAGTTCCAAAACCAGTTTTTTTTTTTTTTTTGCAATACTGGGGATTGAACTCAAGGGCATTCTACCTCCGAGCTACACCCCCAGCCCTATTTTTTATTCTTTATTTGAAACAGGGTCTCACTAAGTTGGGGAGTGCCTCACTAAGTAGCTGAGGCTGGCCATGAACCCAGATCCTCCGGTCTCAGCCTCCCAAATGCTGGTATTACAAGCGTGCACCACCACGCCCGACCCAAAACCACTTTTATCACTCTCAAAGGAGTCTGCCCATGAAGCAGTCTTCTCCCCAACACCTGGCAACTTCTAATCTGTTTTCTGTCCCGAAAGATTTATGTGTTCTGTGACTGGCTTCTTTCACTTGGCATAATGTTTTCAAGATTCATCCACATTGTGTCATGTTAGAACTTCATTCATTTTATGGCTGAATAATATTCCGTTGTATGGATGTACCACGTTTAGTTTATCCACTCATTCATTGATGGGCATTTGGCGATTGTGAACAGTGCTGCTGTAAATATTGTGTACAAATGCTTGTTGGAATACCTGTTTTCACTTCTTTTAAACCTAGGAATGTAATTCGCAGGCCAAGTGGTAGCAGTGGTCTTCTGAGGAGCCACCTTCCCTCTTTCTGGGGGAGCACTGAGCCACCTGACACTTTCCTCTCTCTCGCTGACTCCCTTCTCTCCACTCTTCCACCTTCACCTCATCTCTATGCCTAGATACAGACATTTTCTCTTTCTCATCTTCAGCACCAGCGTTCCCAAACCCTGCATCTTGCTGGGCTGTCCTTGCTGAGGTCTGCCTGCCTTCTGCTTGTCTCTGTTGTTCAGTAGCACAGCCTCCTTTGGAGTATTTTGATCCTGACTCGAAGCACTTTCCAGCCTATTTCCGGTCACTGTGGTCCTTAAGTCCCCATTCTGTGGGTAATGCGCGCTGGTTTCTCAGTCTCTTCCCCCCTACCCTTCAACCTCCATATTACCCCAGATTTCCCACTCAGTGGCTAAATAATAAACAGAACCTCCTGTCCTCTTCTAGTTTTACACACACACACACACACACACTCACATTCACACTCACACTCACTCCTCCACTGCCCTGTCCACTGCCAAGTCCTCGGTGTTTCCCCTGGGGTTCTTAGTACCTAGGCAGTGCCTTACAGCTGCTCCTGAAGAGACTGTTCTCTCTTCTCATTTGATGTTGCTTCTGATTAGGTATCATGAAGCCAGCCTTCGTGTTCTTATAGCTGAGATGTGGCTTTGAATGAGATGCTATCCCCCTCTCTCTCTCTAGCTGCCCCCTGACCATGTCCACCCAAGTTCAGTTGTCACCCAAAGACCAGACATGTTGGGCTGCCAGTCACTATAGGACCACACTGCATGCTGGTTTTGGATGCGCCAAACCCAGTGCCCTGTACCATGCACTAGAATGGTGCTCTCTGACTTATAGAAAATTTAAATAACTTTATCTGTGGCCTCATTTAAAGTTGATTTCCTGATTTTATTTTATTCCCTCCCTCTCTCCCTCTCCCTTTCTCTCTCTCTCTCTCTCTCTCTCTCTCTCTCTCTCTCTCTCTCTCTCTCTCTTAGTGGCACTGGGGATTGAACTCAGGGGCATTCTGCCACCGAGTTATACCCTGAACCCTTTTTATTTTTTATTTTGAAACAGGGTCTTATTAAGTTGCCGAATCTGGCCTCAAGCTTGCAGTCATCCTGTTGCAGCCTCCCAAGTACTGGGATTAAAGGTGTATGTCACCACACCCAGCTTATTTTGTTCTTGATAGATTACTTGTGTATTTGTCCACACCCATGATGGTTCTCAAGAAGCAAGGATTTCTGTATGTGTGAGGTGATGGGGTTGGTATAGGATGGAGAGGAGGTATAAATGGGATGAAGGAAAATTTCCAAATTGGATTAACAAGCTGAGGAAAGCAGATATATAGGGCTAATCTAGCTGGTAGAAGACTCAGAAGCCCAGGAGTAAAGAATTTATGTTGATTAAGACATCACTTACAACTCTGTCTTCTTGGCTATTCAGTCTGTCCTTGAAGAGGCTCCTTTCAGCATACTGGATATTGCCCTGACCTGCAAAGAATCTTTATGGTGCCATCTGGTGTCTTAGTCCACTTTATGGTACTGTAACAGAATACCAGAGACTGGGGAACTTATAAAGGATAGATATTCCTTTCTTACAGATCTGGAGGCTGGGAAGTCCAAGGTCAAGGGATCTGTACCTAGCAAGGGTGTTTCTGCTACATCATCCCATTTGGAAGGTCAAAGGGCAAGAGAGTATGCACAAAGCTGGGGCGGTGGCTTCAGTACCTGTGACCCCAGCTACTCAGGAGGTTGAGACAGGAGGACTGTAGGTTTGTGGCTAGCTGGATGGAGGTCACAGATATCAACTTAGCGAGACCCTGTCTCAAAATGAAAAACAGAAAGGGCTGGGGATGTAGTTTGGTGGTAGAGTTCCTCTGGGTCAATCCCCAGTACCACAGGGAAAATAAAAGAAAGAACATGGGGTGGAGGAGTGCTGAACCTTTCATCAGGCCCACATTCCTGTGGTAACTAACTCACCCCATGGTGATGGCAGTAGTCCATTCACGAGTTCAGAGTACTCATGAGTTAGTCACCTCCTCCAGGTCCACCTCTCAGCATGACTACCTTGGGGATTAAGTTCTCAGTACATGAACTTTGGAGGATACATTCACACCCTAGTGCCTGGATAGTGGAATTGAGAAATCCAATGATAAGGGACAAGCTGGTGAATCTAGGGACAGGACATTTTGGGGGATAGGGTGCTTTTAGGGACTGATGCTCTCCTTCAGAAAGCTTGAGCTGGTTAGGGATGGAATCATGGAAATCACCTACCTGGCTATGGACATTCTGGTCTTAGTACATGTAGTTCAGGGGATCAAAAACTTAAGGTCCAGGCAGGTAAGTTAAGTAAATGAAGAATAAAGTGCAAGCTTATGCTCTGCATCTAGAACAGTGCTGGCCCATGGTAGGCACTTCAGAAAAGAAAAGAAAAAAAAAAGAATGAATAAAGGAATGGCCACTACTTGGTGCCAACCCCTTGTTTCCATTTGGTTATGGGCCTGTTTTGCCAATTTGCCCTACTTTTCAAGACAAAGTAGAAATTGGGAGTTCTATGTGCAATTTCCCAAGTCTTGAACGTTGGCTTGAATTTATGTAAAGCACCGTGAGCTATAAAGGAGTTTGCAACTCTTACGGCTTTGATCTCCAGCAGATGCACAAGGTTTTAGGAGAAGTGACTCTTTAAAATGTCCCTCACCTGTCAAGCCGCACAAAGGCTCTGAGAGCAGATTTAAAGGGGGAGACTCATGGGAGGAGGCAAGTCTGAGATTTTAACAACTTGAATTGTGCTCATGGCTTGGTTCCTACCATGTCTTTCTGGGTGAGTCAGGCTCTACCTGTGAAAAGGCTGCAGGCAGGGGGAGGGGCAGCCTCAGTGAGCAGGCCGAGTGGCACAGCAGAGGGAGTGGGGGCATCCGGCAGGTATGCACCCATCCAGTCATTCTACTTGTGACAATATTGACCACTAGTAGGTTCAGGACTCTGCTCCATTGAGTCTGTTCTCATTGGTCAGTGCCCTTGCTGTGGTACCAGGTTAGTACTTGTGTGTGTGTGTGTGTGTGTGTGTGTGTGTGTGTGTGTGTGTATAGCACTAGGGACTGAACCCAGGGCCATCCTACCTCTGAGATACACCCCCAGCCCTATTTTATTTCTGTTTTGAAACAGGGTCTCACTAGGTTGATGAGAGTCTCTCTACTTGCTGAGGTGGTTCTTGAACCTGCGACCCTCCTGTCTCAGCCTTCCAAGTACTGGGATTACAAGCGTGTACCACCATGCCCAGCTCCAGGTTAGTACTTTGAACTCACCCTTGGATAGATGCCAATTTGAATCCCACCTCCATTTCTTACTTGGCTGAGTATTCCTTGAAAAATTACTTAAGCTGAAAAGCTTAACTTTCTTCATACATAAAATAGGGATAATATTATTATTTGCAGGGTTGTTTTGAAGACTGAGAAAGGACTGCTACTGTTGTTGTTGTTATCATTATTTCATACTGGGGATTGAACCTAGGGCCATAGCCTACCTCCAAGCTGTACCCTTAGCCCCCCTCCCCTTTTTTTCGGCACTGGGGATTGAACTCAGGGGCATTCTACCTCCAAGTTATACCCCCAGCCCTATTTTTTATTCTTTGTTTTGAAACAGGGTCTCACTAAGTTGTGGAGTGCCTCACTACATAGCTGGCTGGCTGCGAACCCGGTCTCAGCCTCCCAAATGCTGGGATTACAAGCGTGCGCCACCATGCCTGGCTCTTAGCCTCTTTTTATTTTTTATTTTGAAACAGGAAGTTGCTGAGGGTTTCACTAAATTGCTGAGGCTGGCCTTGAACTTGCAATCCTCCTATCTCAGCCTCCCAAATACTGGGATTACAGATGTGTGCCACTGTGGCCAGCCAGCAGGACTACTATTATTATTTTCCATACTGTAAGCAGGAAGAGGAAGATAGCATCCTTTCTTACTTATTTGTTTGGTCCTGGAGATGGAACTCAGGACCTCTTGCATGGGAGGCAAGTCCTGTACCATTGAGCTACACCCCCAGTCCCTCCCCTTCTTACCTGTTTCTTTGATACAAAGACTTGGAGAAATAGGGATTAGGAAACCAGAGATTAGGGATTCTACAATGACATGACCTACTGCATCCCAAGAGTTGATGGTGCTCCGTTGGCTGCTAAGGGACCAGCTAGGGAGCTTGTTAAATATAGATCCCTTGAGAAATCCCAGCTCATTAGGTGGAGTCCAGATATCACTACTTTTTCCAGGTATCCTTCATCATGGATTGACAGACCAGTCTGGGAGTCACCCTGTGGCATCAAGGGTGGAGTCCGGCCTTTGACTTTTTGCCCCGAACCTGGTGCAGCAGCAATGTCCCTCCAGCAGGATCTCAGCCCACGGGGCTGATGGGCCCCTGTGAACCAATGCGTGCTCCTGAGCCACCGTATCTCATCCCCCTGGTGGGCTCTGGGTCTCCCCTAAGGCTGAGAGCAAAGGACAGGGGAGACCAAGCCTGAGCTTCTTGTTGGGCTTTAGAGTAAACCAGACGCAGGGGTATGGATTAGGTTTCCTGCCCGGGAGGGGACATCCGCTCTAGGAAGATTAGCTTGCTTATGAGTGTTTTCTCCATCACACCCCATGTGGCATGGACCCAGTTGGCTGACCTTGTGCAGGCCACCTGTTGACGGGCTTCCTGTGTCTTACGCTGGGCCCCAGCACACCCTCCGGCCCCTCTCGGTGTCGGGTACCCTGACTTGCTGCAGCTGTCCTTGTTTCTGCCTGGCAGCTGCACTCGGTGCCTCCTAGTTACACACTGTGGGGCCTCCCTCGAAGTGAACCATTTGATCGCAGCCTGCGAGGTACAACTCTCAGTGCTGTATCCAGTGACAAGGACATGGAAGACAGCATAGGGGGGGCTAGGACTGAGGGGCATGGTGAGAGACGGATGCAGAGAAAAAGAAAGGAGAAGCAAGTGGAGGTGGGGACCGGGGAGGAAGTGGAAAAGACTGAGGAAGACAGAGGCCAGGAAGGATGAACGTACGTGGGGAAGTGAAAACCTGGAAGACAGGGCTGGGATGTGACTCAGTGCAGAGCGCTTGCCTAGCTTGTACAAGGTCCTGGGTTCCGTTCCCAGTACAGCAAACAAAAATCACCTGTAAGGCAATGAAAAAGTGAGTGTGCAGAGGATAATCCTGGGCAATATCTCAGGAGTGACATCCGTGACCACCCTCCTTTGTTGTTAAACAGATCCCCGAGTGGGAACGCCCAGCTAAACAAGATGAAGCAGTGACTAACAGAGGCAATAAAGTGGCAAGTTGGGGGGTTTGTTTCCCAACTGTGAGATCCTGCGGATGGTAGGGCGTGTCGAGTGAGTGAGTGACACACCTGACCACAGAGCGCCTCCTTGGTGTGCAGGCTCAGCCTTGCATACCTGTTCTGTCTCACCCACGCACCTGTTACCACCTGCTCAGTGACCACACCCACCATCTCAAGTGTCCTCAACTCTCCTTCCTCCACCTCCAGGCCAGGACCGCCACTCCCCACCCTCTTCCCCTCCAACTGCCTCCTTCTTCCTCCAAGCCTGAGTCTCCTGGGAGCCCTGACTTCTCTGCAAGCAGCTGTCAAAGCCTCCACAGGCTCTTTTTTTTTTTTTTTTTTTTTTTTTTTGCGGTCCTAGGGATTGAACTCAGGGGCATTCTACCTTTGAGCTATACCCTCAGCCCTATTTTTTATTCTTTATTTTGAAACAGGGTCTCACTAAGTTGCGGAGAGCCTCACTAGGTAGCTGAGGCTGGCCACGATTCCGGATCCTCTGGTCTCAGCCTCCCAAATGCTGGGATTACAAGCGTGCACCACCACGCCCGGCTCTCCACAGGCTCTTGTATAGAGCCTTTTTCCTGCTTGTGCCTCAGGTGTCTGACCTACCAATGAGCTTGCGGCTCACTGTGGATTCTCCTCGACTTGCGGAGCAGCTAGCCATATCTTCGGGATACTTGTTGCTTGTCCGTTGAAAGATGCCGAAGTCAGCTTCCACTCTTGCCTCTCTCCCGCCCCACCTCCACTCCTCACAACCAGATCTTGCTCTTGCTTGCAAGTGTTTACCACACAGATAAGCCCTTCATTACCAAAGGGAAATCACGACCTCAGCACACTTCATTCAACTCTCCAAGCCACAGACTTTTAACAGTCTCTCTCACCCACCTCTACAGCATTACTTCTTTTTAAAAGCAAAAGTGGAGCTGAGCGTGGTGGTGCTCACCTGTAATACCAGTACTTGGGAGGCTGAGACAGGAGGATCGTAGGTTCTAGGACAGCCTCAGCTACTTAGTGAGACCGTTTCCAAATAAAAAATAAGATAGAGCTAGGGGAGTAGCTCAGAGTGAGAATGCCCCTGAGTTCAATCCCCAGTACCTAAATAAATAAATAAATAAATACATACATACATACATACATACATACATATATACATGCATGCATACATACATACATACATACATACATACATGCTAAAGTGGCCCAGAGTGTAGTTTAGTGGTAGAGCACTTGCCTAGCATGTGAGGCCCTGGGTTTGATCCCCAGCACTGCAAAAAAAACAGAAAAGTCATACATGATTGTTGGTTTTTTTTTTTTTTTTTTTTTTTTTGCAGTACTGCGGATTGAACCCAGGGTCATCCTACCTCCGAGCTACACCCCCAGTCCTATTTTGTAATTTTTATTTTGAAACAGGGTCTCACTAAGTTGCAGAGAGCCTCACTAAGTAGCTGAGGCTGGCCACGAACCCGGATCCTTCTGTCTCAGCCTCCTAAGGACTGGGATTACAAGTGTGCGCCACCACGCCTGGCTCTGCTTGCTGTTTTTTAAAAAGAAAAGAATAGCCGGGCACAGTGGCACACACTTGTAATCCCAGTACTTGGGAGGCTGAGATAGGAGGACTGCAGGTTCAAGGACAGCCTCAGCAAGTAGTGAGACTCTCATAAACTTAGCAAGACCTTGTTTCAAAATAAAAATAAGTTAGGCATAGTGGCACACACTTGGAATCTTAGTACTTGCCAGGCTAAAACAGGAGGATCATGGGTTTGCAGCCTCAGCAACTTATTTAGACCCTGTTTCCAAATAAAAAAAGAATAATAAAATAGAGTAGGGGGTGTAGCTGAGAGGTAAAATGATCCTAGGTTCCATTCCCAGTACTATTAAATGAATGGATAAATAAATAAATAAATAAATAAATAAATAAATAAATATAAAATAGGGCTGGGGTATAGCTTGGAGGTAGAATGCCCCTTGGTTAATCCCTAGCACCACAAAAAATAAAAAAATAAACAAAAAGAGAAGAAAATCCAAAACTATAGACTTGAATATAGATAAAATGTAAAAACCACCGATCCTTACTCTTCCCCTATACAATCATGAAATGTGTCTCAAATCCAGGCTTCTCTCTCCAGCTCCTTCTTGAAATGTTAACCAAATTCATATGTTTAAGTGTATGTTACCTCTTATGTGAGGGCAGGGACTGTTCATCTCTGTGTCTTCCGTTTCTGGGCACAATGCATAAGCAGGCATCCATTACTTATCTGTCAGAAGAAAGAATGAACGGGTGAATGAGGTAGTAAGAAGAAAATTGGGCCTGCGGGGGCCTGCCTACAATCCCAAATGACGCCAGAGGCTAAGGCAGGAGGATCACAAGTACAAGGATAGCCTGGGCAACTTAGTAAGACCCTGTCTCAAAAAATAAAATGAAAAGGGTTGAGGATCTAACTCAGTGGTGGAGCCCTTGCCTAGCATATGTGAGGCCCTGGGTTCAGTCCTCAGTGCTGCAAAAAAAGAAAAAAATAATAATTAAAAAAGGAGGAGAATAAAATTGGACTAGCATTTAAATCTCTGCTCTGCAGCTTACTTGGATGAAAATAGAAAAATCAACCTCTTTCTAAAAGAGCTTCAATTTCCTTTTTCCTTTCCTTTCTTTTTTTAATTACTTTTTGGTGGTACTGGGGATTGAATTCAGAGATGATCTACCATTGAGCTACATCCGTAGCCCTTTTTATTTTTTATTTTAAGACAGGGTCTTACTAAGTTGCCCAGGCTGGCTTCCAACTTGCAATCCTCCTGCCTCAGCCCAGCTCAACAACCTCAGTTTCTTCACCCTTAAAATTGGGATACTAATGACACTAATCCCTACCCTTGCCACGCACGTATTGATTCTTTTGATGTCAATAGTAGGGTGCCAGTGATGATCCCCGCAAGTGCGTGGCATAGGGTGTCAACGAGGGTTTCTAAATCAGGTACTCAAGGCACCTGGTGGTCCTTCTCTCCCTCCAGGCTGGCAGTCTGCCCCCACGTGCTGAGTGCCCCGGGTACTGAGCCCTGGGGAAGTTGCTAGCCTGTCCTCAGGGAGCTTAGAGTTTGCTAGGGAGATGTAGCTGAGCCCTGCCCAGTGGAGCTGCAGTACAGATGCTGAGCGCCAGGGAATTGTATGGGGATGGAAAAAGGAGGAAGGGAGCTCAGGGAGGATTTGGGAGGATGAGAGCTGCGTAGTTTAGGAAGAATGAATGAATGGATTTAGGCCAGCTTTCACGGGCTCAGATAGGATATTCAACCGGGGACATCTCAGCTAATCCTCCCATGTCAAAGATGCAGACTTTATTCCACAACCCCTCTCCTCCAAGTATACTTTGCATATATGCCTTTACCAGCTTGTACCTAACAAAGATGTATGATTACAATGCACCAATTAAAAAAATTAATTAATTAGTTAAAACACTTTGCTAATACAAACACAGCACAAGCATGTATTTATACATTATTGATTTATCTGAAGCAGATGTTTAACAAAACAATACTTTACCTTTACTGGGTAACTGTGATGCTTCACCTTCATCATCATCATCATCATCATCATCATCATCATCATAATCATTATTTGAAGTACTGGGGATTGAACCCAGAGGCATTCTACCTCCAAGCTATACCCCCAGTCCTATTTTTTATTCTTTATTTTGAAACAGGGTCTCACTAAGTAGCTGAGGCTGGCTGCAAACCTGCTATCCTTCTGTCTCAGCCTCCCAAGTACTGGGATTACAAGCGTGCGCCACCACGCCCGGCTTGTTATTATTATTTTTAAAGATACTGTTTGTGGGGTTGGGTATGTGGCTCAGCAGCAAAGTGCTTGCTAGCATGTTCGAGGCCCTAGATTTAATCCACAATGTGCACGCGCGCGTGAGCGCGCACACACACAAAGAGTAAGGTTTGTGATCCACTAAATTACTTTCCACTGACAGGCTGTAATCTATAATTTAAAAAATACTGTCTAACCTGGCGTGGTGGCGCACACTTGTTATCCCAGTACTTGAGAGACTGAGACAGGAGGACTGCAGGTTCGTGGTCAGCCTCAGCTACTTTGTGAGGCTCTTGCAACTTAGTGAGACCCTGTTTCAAAATAAAGAATAAAAATTAGGGCTGGGGATGTAGCTCAGAGGTAGAATGCCCTTGGGTTCCATCTCCAGTACCGCAAAAAAAAAAAAAAAAAAAAAAATACTGTCTGAGCTGGGCATGGATTACACACCTGTAATCCCAGTACTTGGGAGGCTGAAACAAAAGGATAGCAAGTTTGAGGCCAGCCTCAGCAACTTAATGAGGCCCTCCACAATTTAGTGAGACCCTGTTTCAAAATAAAAAATAAAATAGTGCTAGGGAAAAATGGGTTAAATCTCCAGTAACACTCTTGCACATGCACGCGCACGCACACACACACACACACACACACACACACACACACGAGTACCATCTGTCTTGGCAGTTCCACTTGAAGTTTTCTTTCAGTTTCATCCTGCTGGGTCTCATTGGCCCCAGTTTCCAGCTGAGAAAACCCCAGCTCAGTGAGAGTAGGAATTTGTCCAAGGATGCTCTTAGGAGGCAAAGCCAAGAGTCAAACACAGGTGTGCGTGACCCCCAGGCCCACTCACCGCGTCAGATCCCTTCCTCTGGCACTTGGCCTGGGGCCTCTGTCAGCCTCCCATTGGGCCACTCATCGAGGATCATTAAATATGGCTTATTTCTTTGTGCTCCAGGGTATTTTGCCAAGGTGACGACTAAAACTGCTTTGTGCTATCAAGTAGTACAGAGCCTAGAGCTGAGCAGGCAGCCTTCCACAATGAGATTTTAATGGACCCCCTCCCAACACCATATGCAGAGCTGGTCATTGAGGAGTGCAGTGAAAGGGATTGGCTGCAGGAGGCCAAAGATGAGGAGATGAAACATGTCCCCACTCCCACATGGTCCCCACACCTTTCCCTCCCTTTCTTGCACCTCCTTAGCCATAAATTAGAGGGACAGTCTCCTAAGTCACCCCTACCACCGCTTATAGGTGGCTCTTCTGACTTCATGGACTAGGAGTCTTAGAGAGAGACAGAGAGAGTATTTTACTAGGGATTGAACCCAGGGGCATCCTACCTCTAAGCTACACCCCTAGCCTTTTTGATTGTTTATTTTGAAACTGAGTCTCACTAATTTACTGTGTGTTGGCCTTGAACCTGAGATCTTCCTGTCTCAGCCTCCCAAGTACTAGGATTACGAATGTGCACCACTATGCCTATCTTGGAAGTCTTGATTTTATAAAGGATGCAGTGAATAAAAATTGAGAAAATAAGAATGAGTCGATAAAAGAAAGGAAAGAGAGGTGGAGAATGGTAACTAAAGAAGAAGGGATGAGTTGGGGAAGGAAAAGAGCTGAGGAAAATCAGGAGGGCAGACAGAGAATAATTTCTAGAGAAAACTGCCAACAGCCTCTTGAAATCCCCAGCCATCCAAAGCTGCCGGAAGGCACTGGGAGTGATTATGGGTTTTATGGGGAGAAGGAGGCAATTAAAGGGGTTGTCCAGTCATAGTGTAACACAGTGGGCAGTAGGAAGGGAGAGAAAGGGGGGGGGAGTCTTGTCCCTCACATTAGAAGTGATGGCTGTTGAGATAAAGGGGAACGAGCTGAGACACTGGGCAGAACTGGTGTCCTGCCAGCCCGAACCCTTCCCTTTGATGGAATTATTATACTTCCTGACATGTGTGCTGGCTAGAATGAGGCAGAGACTGAATTACAAACACCGTTAGGTTTGTTTTGGAAATCTCTTTTATTGGAAACTAACAAGCAGAAGTGATTGGAAGTGATCTTAACAGGCCTCCTCTCCCAGTACAAATTATACACAATATATTTTTTACATATAATGGTGTTTGTTTTGTTTTTTCCCCCATTGATTCCTATAATATCCCGGAAAGGGATTACATGAAACTCAAGCCAGAAGCAGCTCGCCACTCACTAAAGGTGGCAGAGCAGAGGAATGGCAGAACCAGGATGAATATCCAGGTCTCATTTCTAGATGTGGCGTTTTATCTGCCTTGAATCCCAGGGTCAGCAGTCACCACAGGGAGGGCCTTGTTGGGCACGTAAAAAAAAATGACCATGTTGAGCAGCCTTCTTTGTTTAACCCCATTCTGTTCTAATTTCTCCATTATTGCACGTGCACTGTTAACTCTTGCAAAAGATGACTATTTTTTTTCCTTTGTATTAGCCTAATAGTCTCACATTTAAGGATAAACTAGGCATGGTGGTACACACCTATATTACAAACACCATACTTGGGAAACTGAGACAGAAGGATCATGGTTTCGAGCCCAGCTTTGATAATTTATTGAGGCGCTCAGCAACTTGGTGAGACCTTGTTTTAAACTAAAAATAAAAAATAGGGCTTGATGTGTAGCTCAGAGGTAGATGCCCCTGGGTTTCATCCCCAGTAGCCGCCCCCCTACACACACATATAAGGATAAACTTGAAGTTAGGAAGCCCATTTAAAAAAATCGACAGGTAAAATTATATGTATTTATTATAACATGATGTTTTGGAATACATATACATTGTGGAATGACTAAATCAGCTAAGTAACATATGCATTACCTCACATAGTTAATTATTTTTGTGGTAAAGACACTAAACATTTACTTTCTTAGCATTCTTCAAGAATACAATACACTAGCCAGATATATTGTATTACAGGCACGCTTGTAATCTCAGTACTTGGGAGGTTGAGATAGGAGGATTATAGGTTTGAGGCTAGTCTCAGCAATTTAGCAAGACTCAGTTTCAAAATAAAGAATAAAAAGGGCTGAGAGTGTAGCTCTGAGGTAGAATGCCCCTGGCGTCAACTCCTAGTCCCCCCCAAAAAGAAGAAAATAGTCTAGTGATCCATATGGCAATATCAGAGGGAAATATAAATATTTGTATTCCATCTTAATTACAATTAAAGAAATCACTGATATCAGCTGAGTACAGTGGCACATGTTTGTAATCCTAGTACTTATAAGGCTGGGACAGGAAGATTGCAGGTTTGAGGCCAGCTTCAGCTACTTAGCAAGACCTTATTGCAGAATAAAAAATAAAAAAGGCAAGCCAGACATGGTGGCACACACTTGTAATCCCAGTACTTAGGAAGCTGAGACAGGAGGATTGCAGGTTCACAGCCAGCCTCAGCTACTTAGTGAGGCCCTCTGCAACTTAGTGAGACCCCGTTTCAAAAATTAAGAATAGAGCCGGGCGTGGTGGTGCACACTTGTAATCCCAGTACTTGGGAGGCTGAGACTGGAGGATCTGGGTTTGCGGCCAGCCTCAGCTTCTTAGTGAGGCCCTCCACAACTCAGTGAGACTCTGTTTCAAAATAAAGAATAAAATATTCTTTATTTTATCGGGGTGTAGCTTGGAGGTAGAATGTCCCCGAGTTCAATCCCCAGTACCGCAAAAATAAAACAAAAATAAAATAAAAAATAGGGCTGGGGATGTAGCTCAGAGGTAGAATGTCCCCGGGTTCAGTCCCTGGTACTATTTAAAAAATAAATTAGGTATTTGGTAGCTCTGCCTTGAGATGGCTTGGAATTTGACCCTCTTCCCAGAGTTAATTAACATCTGGTGAGCAAATAGAAGGACAGGTGACCACCCTGCTACCTACCCTCACGCAGATAAAGGACAATAGCCTTTCTCCTCTGTCCCTACCGCTGTCCCCACCCTGGCTCTCTAGGGCCCAGAAAGGCACAGCTTCACGGCCATCCCACCCAGATTTCTGGGACTGGAGAAGTGCTTTGGCTAAACTCAAAAGCAAGAACTAGCTCATGCGGAGATCTGCCCGGGGGGAGAAATTTGCACCATCCTTGGGTTTGGCTTTTGCCATTTCTGGCCTTTCTCACGGTTTCCCATCCCATTTTCAGGATGTTCCCACTGCAGGAGAGTTGTCAGCCTGCCACACCTCATTGTCATGGGAGAGAATGTGCTGAGGACCCTTGTTTCACATTACCCAGGCCCAGGATTGCTATCTCCAGAGAGACAGGGGTCTGAATAGGTCTGCCTCTCAAATTGTCCTGCATCTGGATTGATAGTAGGTGGGGGAGGAGGATGGAGAACTGGGAACAAAGCTGCTCAAGCCCGCCAAGGATTTTCAGCCCTCTCCCATGAAGAATCACTAGATCAGTGACAAGTGGGAGAGCTGCAACTCCATCCATCTTTTTTGTCTTCTTTCATTTGCATAGATTTGAGCCAGTTAAGCATCAGCCAATACTTTTATAAATCAGACTGTAACCCAGTTTGTCTCATCTTTTTAACCTCTACAACTGCACGGGTACAGCACAATCCTGAAAAGTCCTATGTGCTAGATATTGAAATATTTGAAGTGCATTACACTGACATATTCTAAGTGCATTAGAGGTACTTTATTATTCAAAAGGACCCATGAGGGATCTGCTAGCAACATGAAGTTTTCATTTGTGTGTGTTTAACATCAAATCATAGAATGGAATATTTGTAATGGTCCACAAATGCCATCATATTATGGATAAGAAAAAGAAGTCAGGGATGTTGCTGAGATCACAAAGCTACTGGGAGAACAAGGACCAAAACTTCAGACCCCTGACTTCTAGCTCAGTGCTCTTTCAATCATGGGAACAATGGAATATTAAAGAATTTTCCAAGTTTGATTTCTCTCTCTCTCTCTCTCTCTCTTTCTCCCTCTCTCCCTCTCTCCCTCCTTCCCTCCCTCCCCCCCTACTGGAAATTGAACCCAGGGGTGCTTTACCACTGGGGTACACTCTAGCCCTTGCTATTTTATTTTATTTTTAAATTATGACACAGGATCTCACTATGTTGCCCAGGCGGACCTCAAATCTATGATCCTCCTGCTTCAGCCTTCCAGGTACCTAGGATTACAGGCATGTGCCTCATCTCTTTCCCTCTACTTAAAAGCATTTTTTGCTTTGGTTTGGTGGTGTGTATCTGTGATCCCAGCTTCTCAGGAACCTAAGGCAGAAGGATCACAAATTCAAGGCCAACCTGGGCAATATAGTAAGACCCCCCATCTCAAAATTAAAAAAACAAAAATGTTTCAAGCTGGGGGTGTAACTCATCCCAAAGTTAGTCAATTTTAGCATGCAAGAGGCCCTGGTTTCCATCCCTAGCATCGTGCATGTTTGAGCACACATATTTACACAAAATCAATCCCTTCCTTCCTTCCTTCCTTCTTTCCTTCTTCCCTCCCTCTCTCTTGGTACTGAGGATTGAGCCCAGGGGCATTCTACCTCCAAGCTATACCCTTAGCCCTATTTATTTTTATTTTGAAACAGAGTCTTGCTAGGTTGATGAGAGTCTCACTACTTCCTGAGGCTGTCCTGGAACCTGCTATCCTTCTGTCTCAGCCTCCCAAGTACTGAGATTACAGGCGTGCACTACCACACCCAGCTTAGTTTCCTCTATTATTAACATCTTGTTTGTCACAATGAATCAATATCAGTACATTATTATTAGCTAAAGTCCATACTTTTTGTTTTTTCTGGTGCAGGGGATGGACTCCAGGGCCACATGCATGATAGACAAGCGCTCTACCACTGAACCACAGCTCCAGCCCTGCACTTTGTTTTTGTTTCCTTTCAGAGACCCTCTTTCTGTTCCCAGATCTCGTGTGTGTCACCAGATTGCAGTTAGTCATGCCTCCTGAGGTTCCTCTTGACGCGAGCATTTAAACATTTGTTTGATAGCTTTACTTCTGTCACACAAGGTAACCTTCCTTCACCTGTGTTTTGGACATCTTTCTGGATTTGTGTGTAAGACCTTCCACATTTTTTCCCCTGTGTTTTTGTTTGGTTGGTTTGGTGCTGGAGAGAGAATCTAGGGCCTCACCTATTCTAGGCAAATGCTCTACCACTGAACCATGTTTCCAGATCCTTCCACCCTCCCTTCCTTCTTTTCTTTTCTTTCTTTCATAGTGGGGATAGAACCCAGAGGCATTCTACCTCCAAGCAACACTTCCAGCCCTATTTTATTGTGGAACAGGGTCTTACTAAATTGCTGAGGCTGGCCTCGAACCTGCAGTCCTCCTGTCTCAGCCTCCCAAGCACTGGTGTGTGCCACCCATGCCAGACTCCCCTTCCACACTTTTAAATCATCGCCCTGTTCTATTGAGTGGCTCTACCCCATTGTTATACACTTGGCAAAGAGCCGCTGTCTACAGGTGACGTGTGGCATAGGTCTGTCTAGTGAGTTTAGACAGATGCTTCCTGCTGTCCTGGAGTTTTGACACTCTCAGAGGCAGAAACACTGATGTAAGTGACCTGACAGCTCAGTGAAAAGGAACAGAGTGGCCGTAGTGCCGCTTTGGCTGCCACCCCTCACCCTCGCCCCACAGGCCATTCTGTGGGTATGCGGGTTACACCTGTGGTTGAAATGCTTTTCCATAAAAGGGTTGGGCTCATCCTGGAGGCACTACAAAAGAAAAGAACGTGGTAGCAATGTGCACCTCCAACTGTTGTGGGATAACCCGGTCCCACACGGAGGTCCTTGGCATCCGTGATAAAAAGAATTTTAACACGTGCCATTTAGGAACAAAAAGTAGGAATTTATTTAGGAAAATAAGGGAAAGGGGAGAAAAACAGGTGAGCGGACGTCTTCCTGTCCTGATGCGCTTCCCAGGTCCCAAGAGAGCGAGGCGTGGTTAACTCCTTTCCTTTATAGGCTTTTAAGAGGGGTGGGCACAAAAGAAGTCTGGACCTCCTCCTTCTTCAGATATTGGTGGGCGCAAATTGAGTAGGTGGTCCAAATTGAGTCCTTCCTCTTTCTCAGGTTTCAAGATAGGTCTGCCCTTAGCTGTAAATTTCCAGTGTCCTTTGTCCTGGCTCTTAGGTGGGGGGCAGGGTCTAAGGAACTTCCAAAGGTGGAATGGAACCTGCCGCGCTTCAGTTTTAGGTGTTTATATTAAAGTGATATCTGTATTTTTCTTTCCAATTTGTCTCCTTCCTGCCTAATTATTTCTTCTATCCTACATCACAACCATTGGTCACCAGCCTATGGAACGTCCCAGGCACTCGGTATTTCTGGCAGTGCTTGAGTAGAGTTTGATATTAACTGATTTCTCATAGTCATCAATTTTAACTGGAACAGATCTGAGAAGTGGACTAGGCCCAGGTCCCAGCCAGTACAAGCAGGCTGTCTTTTCTTACTGCCTCTTCTCTCTTCCTCTCCAGCCCCGGGTCCATATCTAGGGGTGGATGTTGAGCAAAAGGGCTGACAGCCGGAAAGTGCTTTGCAAAATGCAAGTGCTTAATAATAAATGAACATTCGAAGGCAGCCTGGGGCCACTGTTTTAGGAAGCCCGCCTGCACAAAGAGGACAGGAGAAAGGGAGATTTCCAGGGCAGGAGAGACCTGAGAAGCAACACTGGATGGAGAGAGGGCGGTCTCCTGGGGACTTAGATGATACTGAAACCCGGATATGGAATCAGAGAAAAAATAGCAGCTTTGCTCTCAGGGAGTCTTTACCCTCCCAAATGCCAATTTCATTGACCTACATCAGGGCTCTGCTCCTATTTGCTGGGACCTATTTTAAGAGAGTCTTATAAATATACAGAGGCGGAAATGCCTAGTGTGTGTGGGGGGGGCGGGGGGCAGGAGGATGTGGTTCCACTCCAGGACAGGATTTGACTCAAATCACACTTCCCTTCTGGATTCCGGGCTGTCAGAAGGATGTTTCTGAGGTGGCATTTGGAAGGAGGTGTGACAGCAGGACTCGGGTTGTCCTAAGTGTCCTAGAGAGGTTCCTGCTGGCCTGGGGGGGGGGGGGTCCCTGCCCAGTGTCCTGGGCAGCGGGGCAGAGAAGCAGGCTGCAGGTGGAGGGAGCCAGAAGGAAAGGAGGCCAAGAACCCTGTCCTCCACTGTGTCCCTTTGCCATCCTTCCTCTGAAGTTACCCACATATCTGTAGCCCCTCGCTGGACCTGCTGCTTCTTCCCCAGAATGGAGACCTGTTTGGTATGCCTGTGTCCCCTTCCTGGGCTAGTCTGAATTTATTGAACTGGAAATACACAGTTCTTAGAGCCTGGAGAAATCATCGAGGCCCTTCCCCTTTCTTTGCAGGTAAGGTGAGTGATAGGCCCAGGTTGCCTAAGCTAGTTAGTTCACCCAGCATGTCATCTTCAAGGCTTCCAGCTCCAAGCAGGATTTGCCAGGGGTGGAGTACCCTGAGAAAAGGCGAGGGGCGGGGTGCTGCAGGGTGGGGCTCAGATGTGGTAGCACTGGGCGGGCAAGAGGACTCTGGATAATTTTGTACACGAGGGGTGGGGGGTGTAGCTCAGTGGTAGAGTGTTTGCCTCTCGTGTGTAAGTCCCTGGGTCCAATCCCCAGCATTGCAAAGAAAAAAGAAAATTCTTTTTGCACACAACAAGCCTTTGAAGCACCAGGAATTCTACACACATCTGCCCAGATGCAGAGCTGGTTGCCTGCAAGCTTTGTATGCCTCAGCTCTAAGAAGGCTGTGGTGTCCATTCTATGAGGTTGGTGTGGTCTTCCTTGGGAGTGAGACAGCATAGCGGGGTGGGGTGACGACTCCCCGCTGATGCTCAGGTTTCTTCCTGCAGTGATCTGAGAAACACTTTGTGGTGGGGAGGGGGGTGTGCAGGGCGGGGCAGGTAAGGGGAGTCAGAGGGAAACCGGCCCTTTCAAGCGCACGTCAGACTCTTTTGTGAGCTGTTTACCCCGCCTCATGCCCATGGGTGCAATGTGAGTCATTTAATCTAATTGGTTTAATAAGTAAACGATCTGAGTACAAAGAGGAGGGGGCTGGGTATGAGAGGGAGGGCCGGTGCTATCTACAAATCCTACAGAGCCAGCTTTGAAAAGAAACCTGTTGCCAGCTCTCTAGGGATCCCTGATATTAAACTGGGGGTGGAGGGGCTTTGGGAAGGAGGGAGAAGGGGGAGACCCGGATGGTGGGATGGAAAGAGAAGTAGAGGCCACGGTTAGGTCAGTTAGGTTCTTAGTGCCCATCTTGGAAAAAAAGTACTTGCGTGTTAGATTAATGCATATTCATTAAATTATTCACTAAATAATTCACTCCTTCCATGAATATACTCAAGGCTGTACGACCCTCACCATATCTAGTTACTTTTTTTTTTTTTTTTTTTTTTTGTGGTACTGAGGATTGAACTTGGGGGCATTCTACCTCCGAGCTATACCTCCAACCCTATTTTTTATTCTTTATTTAGAAACAGGGTCTCATTAAGTTGCAGAGGGCCTCATTAAGTAGCAGAGACTGACTGGTAACCCGGATCCTCCTGTCTCACCCTCCCAAGTACTGGGATTATAAGCATGCGCCACCACGCCCAGCTCTAGTTCCAGAACATTTTTATCACTCCAAAAAGAAACATATCACCAGTGTCAGTCACTGCCTATTCTCCCCACCCTCAGCATTGGCGACCATGAATCACCTTTTTTTTTTTTTTTGGTGGTACTGGGGATTGAACTCAGGGGCATTCTACCTCCGAGCTACACCCCCAGCCCTATTTTGTATTATTTATTTTGAAACAGAGTCTCACTAAGTTGCGGAGGGCCTCACTAAGTAGCTGAGGCTGACTGCGAACCTGCAATCCTCCCGTCTCAGCCTCCCAAGTACTGGGATTACAAGTGTGCACCACCACAACCAGCTTCTTTTTTCTTTTTCTTAAAAAAAAATATATATATATATATATATAAATATATATAAAATATATATATATAATATATAAATATATATATATATTTTTTAAGTACTGGGGATTGAACCCATGGGTGATCTACTACTGAGCTACACCCTCGACCCTTTTTAATTTCAGACAGGGTCTACTGAGTTTTGCAGGCTGTAGGCTGGCCTTAAACTTGAGCTCCTCTTCCCTCAGCTCCCCAAGTCCCTGGGATATATTACATATGTTACATATGCACCACCACACTTGGCTGTGAATCTCCTTATCCTTCTCCTCATTTTATTTTAGAGGAAAAAAAAAAAAAAGGCCTTTGAGTTTCACTCTGGGACCCAAGACAGATGTCCACGTGGGGCTTGGAGATAACCCGGTAAAATGAGGTCTCCTTAGAGGCAGGGATTTATTTACCTGCATTCACAAATCCACCAACTCCACCCACCCCCAATTTCCCTATTTGAGTCCTCTCTGAATTCCAGGAGGCTTGCCTGGCTGCTTCACTGCCTAGCTGGTCATGTTCTGAAACCCGGCTCCCTGTGTGGCCCAAGAGGTGCAGGAGGCAGGCCCACCTGCGTGTGAAGATGCAGCCGGCTTTGCATTAGGAGCTTCGCTGCTGGCGGCTGCGCCTTCTCACTGCCTGCCTTGCACTGGTTCCTCGGCCTCCTATCTCCTCACCTCAAATGGGGCACCATAACACTGGCTTCCCAGGGTGGCCGGGAGGATTAACTGGGCAGCAGTGGGAAGTCTGTGAACTTTGAAACCAAACAGAACTACTTTGAATCTCAGTTTAGCCACTTACAAGATGTGGAACAAGCCATGTAAACTCTTGAAACCTCAGTCTTATCATCAGGAGAATGGGGACCGTGCCTCCTGGATGGTTGTGTGTTACAAGTTAAAGAATGTAAAAAGCCTGGTAAAGAATAAACAATTGACCTCAAGTAGCTAATGCCACAAACAGTAAAGGAGCTGCCTGTTGCCTCATCTGTACTGAACACATTTTAGTTTAATTCCTTCAAGGACTTAATTCCTTTTTCCAGCTGAATGGTGGGGAGTGAGGAGATGAAACAATGAGACTTGGAGATGGTAAGGAACCTGCCAGAGGTCACACAGCTAGAAAGTGTGGGGCAGGGACTCAATCCAGATCTTTCTGGCTCTGAACTATCCTTTCTTCCTTCCTTCCTTCGTTCCTTCCTTCCTTCCTTCCTTCCCTCCCTCCCTCCCTCCCTCCCTCTCTCCCTTCCTTCCTTCCTTCCTTCCTTTTTGTGATACTGGGGCCTGGCACATGCTAAGCTAATGCTCTGAGCTATACCCTGCAGACCTGTTTATTTTTGTTATTATTTATTTATTTTAAAATTTTTGGTACAGGGGATTGAACCCAGGGGCATTCTGCCTCTGAGCTACACCCTCAGCCCTTTTTATTTTGAAACCCAGCCTTGCTAGGTTGCTGAGGGTATCGTTAATTTGCTGAGGCTGTTCCTGAAGCTGTGATCCTCTTCTCTCAGCCTCCCAAGTACTGGGATTACAGGTGTGAGTCACCATGCCCAACTTGTTTATTTTTATTTTCAAACAGGGTCTCCCTAAGTTGTCCATGCTGGCCTCAAACTTGTGATCCTCCTGCTTCAGCTTCCTGAGTAGCTGGGATTATAGGCATGTGCCACTGTACCAGGCTGAACGTGGTTCTTTACACCATATTTGATCACTAAAGTTACCATGCACAATGCTCAGTAAATCCAGCCTATTGACTGCTGGTGTGGCTTTCCCCTTAAGATCTCTCTTCTTAAGCTTCCTTCCCATTATGAACTATTTCGTGCAACCATCAAAACACTAATAAACTGATCCAAGAAACCAATTCAAAATAAATAGCAGACTGTGCAGTCTTTGTGAGAAACCTGTATCTGTTTTTGTACGGTGGTAAACTCCAGGGAAACCGAGCTCGGTGCCTCAGCTGGCTCAAGGGAATAAATTTGCATCTTACCCTACAAATTGCCTACAACAGACTCTTTGAAAAATGGAAAACATATTCCCCTAAGACCTAGGAAGGCTAAACAGTTAATAGCTTCCCAAGAGTTTTATGTATTACTAGGATACCGACCACAGCTATCACGGATCATTAAATATCAAAGTTTATGCTCAAGGAGCCCCTCTGCCCCCCCCCAAATCTAATTTCTTTGTGCCTCAGTTGTCTTCACCAGTACCCAAGTGGAAGAAAGTTCTAGAAACCATTATCATGCAGGTAAAATGAGAGTTGCAGAAATCTGAAAGACTGAAATGTTCAACTGATAGCAGCACAAGGCTCAGAGGTAATACGTCTCCTGTCCCTTCTCTTCGGGGCTTTCTTGTTAGCATTGGCTTCTTCTCCAAAACACTCTCTTTTACTTTCTTCTTTTTTGGAGAGGTCCTGACCTTCTTTTGGGGGAAGGTTTGAGTAGTTCTGACCCATTTCTGAGAAATTTTTATTAGCTCACCTTCCTAGATACCCTTGATTTCCTCTTCAGTTCCCACCAAATAGGTTCCCAAAGTGGATGATACTGCCCCCCCACTGGGTCACTAGAACAAGACGGAGATACATAAAAGAACAAACACTTGTCACTTCATCTTTCTATTTATTCACTTAAAGAAGGCAGATTTCACCAGGTATGGTGCACATGCCTGTAATCCCAGTACTTGGGAGGCTTAGACAGGAGGATTGAAGGTTCAAGGCCAGCCTCAGCAGTTTTAGTGAGACCCTCAGCAATTTAGTGAAACCCTGTTTCAAAATTAAAAAATAAAAATAAAAAGGGCTAGGGATGTAGTTCAGAGGTTGAATACCCCTGGGTTCAATTCCCAGTAGAAAGAGGAGGAGGAGAAGGAAAAAATGTCCGGGAGCGGGGGTGCTGAGCAGTTTCTTTTTTCTGAAAAGAGGGGTAAGTCAAATAAGTTTGGAAACCTATGCTAGACATTGTTGATGTGTTGGTTCTATGAGGTACAGAATTTCATTTTGGAAACATGAAAAAGTTCTGGAGATGGATGGTTGCACAGCAATGCAAATCCACTTAATGCTACTGAACTGTATACTTAAAGATGATTTGGAAGCCGGGCATGGTGGCACACACTTGTAATCCCAGTACTTGCGAGGCTGAGACCAGAGGATCTGGGTTCGCGGCCAGCCTCAGCTGCTTAGTGAGGCACTCTCCAACTTAGTAAGACCCTGTTTCAAAATAAAAATCACAAAATAGGGCTGGGGGTGTAGCTCAGAGGTAGAATGCCCCTGGGTTCAATTCCCAGTACTGCAAAAAAAGAATAGTTAAATGGTAGCTGGGTGTGGTGGCACACGCTTGTAATCCCAGTACTAGGAAGACTGAGACCGGAGGATCCAGGTTCATGGCCAGCCTCAGCTACTTAATGAGGCTCTCAGCAACTTAGTAAAACCCTGTTTCAAAATAAAGAATAACAAATAGTACTGGGGGCATAGCTTGGAGGTAGAATGCCCCTGGGTTCAATCCCTAGTACTGCAAAAAAAAAAAAAAAAAAAAAAAGGTTAAATGGTAAATTTTCTGTTTTATATACTTTCACACATATATGCAAATATATTCATGGAAATTACATGTTTGAATCACCGGGCGTGGTGGCGCACGCTTGTAATCCCAGCATTTGGGAGGCTGAGACCGGAGGATCCAGGTTCGCGGCCAGCCTCAGCTACTTAGTGAGGTCCTCTGCAACTCAGTGAGACCCTGTTTCAAAATAAAGAATAAAAAACAGGGCTGGGGGTATAGCTCGGAGGTAGAATGCCCCTGGGTTCCATCCCCAGTACCGCAAAAAAAAGAAATTACATGTTTGAAAGAGGACAGAGAGAGAGAGAGAGAGAGAGAGAGAGAGAGAGAGAAAGAAAGAAAGAGAGAGGGAGGGAAGGAAAGGGAGAGAAAGAGAGAGAGAGCGTGCCCTTGACATTGAAGTCATAGTGAGTGCCCATGGGTGCTGAGATAGCCTTCAGCTGATCTTTAATTTTTCAGAATGTCCTGCCCAGGTCTGTTGGTTCATCAAGGACCCCACCCAGAATTGTAACCAGAAGATGCCTATTCTGTCCTATGATACTAAATATGCCAGGCCCCTTTCATAAACCCTTGTTGTAATTCATTCATTCATTCATTCATTCACTCATTCATTCACTCTACATGCATCAAATGCCTGACTTACACGATGGGAATGTAAAATCAGATCCAGGAAATAGAGCCTGTCTCTGAGGCCAGGGTATGTTGGGAGCTGTCAATGTCAGCTCATGTATACAGTAAGAATATAATAATGAACAAGACCTACCTTCTGTCTGCACAGTGCTAATTTCTAGTTCTTTCCTACACGAGTCTCGGTTATTGTCCTCGTCCAGATTCTCCTCCTGTAGCTCACTTAACTCCAGCAGGCAAGCTCAGCACCAAGCCCTGGGTCAAACATCAGAGGCCGGCCCTAGCCCCTCCTTCGCCTGGCTTCACTTTTACATTTGACCAAGCTGTGAACTTGCCTGCAGGTCTCAGTGTCCCCATGAGCAAAATGGAAATGATTCATGGCACTGGGATAAGAGTAAGGACAAGGCCAGGAATATGAAAGGACTCTGATATAAAGACAGCAGGTCACCCATGGTGGGATGGGTACCTCTGAGAGGGGGGCTAACCCCCACGACCAGTCCTCTGCCCTTGGCATGGTCTAACCCTTAAGTTTCATAAAATGATCTTTTGAGCTGGGTGTAGTGGCACAGACCTATAATCCCAGCGACCCAGGAGGCTGAGGCCAGGGAATCGAAAGTTGCAGGCCAGCCTGAGCAACCTAATGAGAGCCTATCTCAAAATAAAATAAAAAGGACTGGGGATGTAGCTCAGTGGCGGAGCACTTGCCTAGTAAGTGCCAGGCCCTGGGTTCAACCCCCCAATACTGCTAAATAAATAACTAAATACAAAAGTAACCATCTCTGTGAGATAGAGGAAAGCAGAGTCCCCACATTCCTCTCCTGCAGAGCAGAATTGCTGTCACGCTTGCTGTCCTGTCCCAATCCCTCTCCTTTCAAGAACAGGTTACAGCAATCTCAGCTGGGCTTTGGCAAGCCATCTTCATCAGACCTTGCAGGTCTGGCAGCTGGCAGCTCCCCAGATCAGATAATACACCTTATTTGTTTTGGAGCCTGATGCAGGAAAGAGAAGGAGCTCAAGGTGCTTAAAAGAGTGTGTTGTTCCAGGACCGGCGGGGGTAGCTCATGGTAGAGCGCTTGCCTGGCCTGTGAGAGGCCCTGGGTTCCATCCCTAATGATGCAAGGAAAAAAAAAAAAAAAGAGTGTGTGTTGTTCCAAAAGGAGACATCAAGCTCAGAGAGGGCTGGGTGGTTGAGACTCCTGACTACTGGTCCCCAAACTCATTCCTATTTGGATCTAGAAAACTGTTCTTGGCCTCAGGACCCCTACCCTCTCTGCTTCCCTTGGATTCCATTGCTTTTTCACTCAACAAACAGAAGGGCCTGTGTAAGATGCTTGTTAGGAGCTTCTAAAAAAAAAAAAAAAAAGCAAACAAGAGGAGGAGAGGAGGTGGTAAATTTCAACTCTGTTATGTAAAGGCTGTGAGGTCCTGGGCAGATATGTGCCCTCAGGGCCTCAGCTTTCTCCTCTGTACAGGGATCCTGTTAATATCTACCTAAAGGACTGTCCTGGCGATTAAGGAGATGATGTATGACAAGGGCTTGGCACAGAGACTGACCTGAGCAAACACACATCTGTTTGCTATTGTGGTTTTGTTCTGTTGCATGCAGAAAGGCTTTGTAAACAATGTAGTTCCCCTCCCAGCTACCTTTTGGCATCTTACTGTAGTCACCCCACAAGTCTAGCCTCTTCATAATTAGAAGTTACCAAGTATTCCCCACTTCTTCCTCCTGTCTTTAAAGAAAAAAAAGTTGAAGAGACCCAGGGTCTCACTTATGCTGCTCAGGCTGGCTCTGAACTCCTGGGATCAAGTGACCCTCCTGCCTCAGCCTCTGTAGTAACTAGAACTACAGTGGGCCACCGTGCCTGGCTCCCCTTAGGTCTCCTTAGCAGTGTAGGCGATGCTGTCTTTCTCCTGCTCAAAGCCACATTCCCCACTCTATATTCTTCTCCTCTCCCCAGTCTTTTTTTTTTTTCTGAACTTCAGTTTTTTCATTCTGGTCCTACTCTGTCTCTAATGTCTCTGTCCCTGCCGGGCCTCCAACCATGGAAACCACTCCTCTCCCTCAAGTTGGTGGGGAGTCACCTCTGCCCACTCAGGAACGAGTGCCTGTTCCCTGCTTCCACCTGGAAAGAGGTAGGAAAAAGAACTTAGGCGTTTGAATGGCTGCTGGGCTCTTGTCCTAAGCCCCCCAGAGCCTCCATGGGCAACATCAAACCTTGGCACAAGTTCCAGTGGTGTTTCTGCTGAACTATTGCCATTGTATGGATTTTATTTTTTTTTATTTTTTTATTTTTTTTTGCGGTACTGGGGATTGATCTCAGGGGCATTCTACCTCCGAGCTACACCCCCAGCCCTATTTTTTATTCTTTATTTTGAAACCGAGTCTCACTAAGTTGCGGAGTACCTCACTAGATAGCTGAGGCTGGCCGCGAACCCGGATCCTCCGGTCTCAGCCTCCCGAATGCTGGGATTACAAGCATGCGCCACTACGCCCGGCTTGTATGGATTTTAGAATGGGGTTGTTCCTATATTTCTGTTGCTTCTCTGGCACTCTTTGGGATCCTGACCATTCCCTAACCCCATAAAAATATTTGCAGGGCATTTTTTCCTGAGGTTCCTGCAAGTCTAGAAAATGGAGCGACGTCATGTCATCAGCATCTGGTTAGCTCAGCTGTCTAAGTGTGTGTCTGCTCGTTTGCATCCAGCAGAACTGGCTGGTGCAGGCCGGCGCGTGGGCCCCAGCACGAGTGCCAGCACACGTACAGAAGCTCATGGACAAGTTGGTCCTTTCATTTATCATGGACATCTCTGCCCAGCTGCAGCAAGGAATGGAGGGAGCTGAGTGTTTGTGCCTTCCTGTCGGAGCAGTTAGCACAGTGCTGCATGCACAGCAGGATCTCAGCAAATGAGGGCTGGCTAGGGGTTCCCTCATCCATGTGCTCCTTCTTTCCCTACCTGCCGATTGCTCGCTCCACCACTCCACTTCTGTTTATTTAATTTTTTTGCAGTGCTAGAACGGAACCCAGGCCCTCACACATGCTAGGCAAGTACTCTACCCTGATCTGCCCCCACCCCCTAGCCCTGAACTTCCTCTTTGAAAGATTCCAGGGAGGTAAAAGATAGTCCCACATCTTCCCTGATATGAAGTTTGACTTTGTCCCATGCCCCAAAGAAGAAGGCTTGCCTATAGTGGGTTCAGATCTGAGGAGCCCTGAAAAGAGTAGAGTGGCCCTTGTCTGGTCCATCCAAGGATGAAACATGTCTTTATTGGGCGTGGGCCAGTTTTTGAAATCCTGGGCTCTGTTATCTCTAGATTTTCCTGAAACCATCCGGTTTCATCAAGGGTCTTATGTCCACATTTCCCTCGCTCAGGACTATGTTTAGGACTATGTTTAGAAGTGTTTCCATAAAGCCGGGCGTGGTGGCACACGCTTGTAATCCCAGCATTCGGGAGGCTGAGACTGGAGGATCCAGGTTCGCGACCAGCCTCAGCCACTAGTGAGGCACTCTGCAACTTAGTGAGACTCGGTTTCAAAATAAAGAATAAAAAATAGGGCTGGAGGTGTAGCTCGGAGGTAGAATGCCCCTGAGTTCAATTCCCAGTACCGCAAAAAGAAAAAAAAAAAAAGAAGTGTTTTCATAACACTTCTCCATATCAAGGAAGATGTGGGACTATCTTTTACCTCCCTGGTTATTTATTTATTTGCACTGGGATTGAGCCCAGTGGTGCTCTACAACTCAACTACATCCTCAACCCTTTTTCTTTTATGTGAATACAGGATCTTGCTAAGTTACCCAGACTAACCTGGAACTTGCTATCCTCCTGCCTCAGCCTCCTGAAGTGCTGGGATTACAGGCTTGTGTCACCCTTGAGCCTGTCAGTGGGTTTTAATTTTCTGTCATGATGAAGGTGATGGTATCCTAGAGGTGACTTAGGACCTGGACAGCCCTTCTGGAGCCTCTACTGATCAACCCCATGGCTTGGTAAATGGAAATCTACTAAGCTGGATGTGTACAAACAGAAAGAGCCCATATTTCCGATGCAGCGGCAGCAGAATAGAAAGGGCGTTCACTCTCCCTAGTCCCTCTCTTCGTCTCCCACTGGTTTATGCTTTTCTCTGGATGTGCGGGGGACTGGGTGCCTGAATGACATAGGCGTATCCTTGGTACAGGCATGGGTGCCCTTTTTTGGGCCCCCTTTAGGCAGCATCCAGTGGGGAGAAGGGTACAGTGTCTGTGTGGCAAGCCTCAGCCTGCGGAATGTTCCAGCAGCTCAGGTGCCAGCTTGGCAGGCAGTTGGGGAAGCAGCGGGCTGTTTTTCAGGTTCTTGAGCCTGGCTCTGAGCTGCAGCAGGCTGGGAGTGGGGGGTAGGGGTGGGAGAAGAGGCTTATCAGAGCCCTGCCCTTATCTATCTGCCCATCAAAGAGGAGCCAGGAAGCCAGGCCTGGTGGCCCACGCCTATAACCCCAGTACTTGGGAGGCTGGGTCAGGAGGATCACAGGTTTGAGGCCAACCTCAGCTACTTAGTGAGACCCTGTTTCAAAATAAAAGGGACTGGGGAGTATAGCTTCATGGTGGAATGCCCCTGGGTTCAATCCCCCATTCCAAAATAAATAAATAAATAAACAAACCAGGGAAACCTTTCTCTCCTTCCCTCCCAACCCTACCATGCACACCTGTGTATGAGGGAGAAGCGGGTGGAGCTGAGCGAGCATTGACAATCCCCTGGGCCAACCTACGGGACAGACACACAACGGGGTTATTTGGGTTCAGAAGGAAGAGAGACTCAGAAAGTAGGAAGAGGTTAGAAAGCCCTGTTCAAATGCTTTTGTGTCCAGTTCTCCAGCTGTTTGGGGATTGTGAGACAATAGTTTGGGTCTTTACTCTCCCCTCTGCATTTCCTTGGTGCTTATGGAGAGGCCTTAGTGACCAAATTAGAGAGGGTAAGGAAATAGTCTGGTATGAGGGTAGAGGAGGGGATGAGTAGGAGGTAACTGGAGAGAGGCTAGGAGAACAGGCACAGGCAGATGACTCAATGGGTACCTGACCCCAGGTGATAGTGATGGCGATGGTGGAGGCCGACAAAAATACTCAGGCACATTCCATATTGAGTACATAGGCTTTTGTCCCAGATTCAAATACTAGCACAGGCACTTAATGCCTTTGCAACTTTTGGCAGGATTTTTAACTTCTGCGCTTTATTTTCCTGTAGCATTATTATATTACAGAAAGTACTCTATGTTCTACTTAATGTAAATATAATAGGCATATGTATAAATAGGCATATGTGTATATATTTATGTTGTGTGTGTGTGTGTGTGTGTGTGTGTGTGTGTGTGTGTGTGTACCTAACCCATAAGTGCTCACTGGTATACAGTAGAATCGTTTTTTATTGCATCAAGTTCCCTCGGGTGTCATGGACTAGAAAGGAAAGGCTTCACCACACACCCGTCTCTGTCACTGGGTCCTTGGATTTGCCAGGAAGACTCCCTCCCAGGTGACAGGCCTCTGGCTTCACCTCATCTGTCTGTGCCACTTCTGGTTTCTGGTGGGGTCAGGCCCTCCTGTCCCCGACCCACCACAGCTCTGTCCTGCTGAGGATGTGTGACTGGCCTTTGAGTGCTCTCCTGGGGCAGAGCCACAGTCCCTGCTTTTTCATCCGGGGACCCAGTGCTGGTTCCTGGCATTTGTAGAACCACGTCCTGGATGTCATGGCCTCTTGTCCCCATGGCAACCTCCTGTTGTCTAGTGGGACAAGGCTCTGTCTCTGCCCAGCGTCACTGAATTTCATCACCTTTTCTCTTTGCAGTTTTAGTCTCTGGTGAGCAGTTCTCTGTACTGACCCTGGGGGCTTCTTTACTTCTTTGCAAATCCGAGCTCATCCTGTATCCCAGGTCCTTGATGTCTTGGGGAACAAGTGGAACCAGCCCTCCTTCTCCTCCAACCATGACCTTCTAGAGCTCTGAGTCTTCTCCTCTTGCAAGTCCCTCCCCTGTAGCTCAGGGAGGTGCAAACCCTTTCTAATGGAGCTCCGCCCCAAGGCTGGGGACCACGCTGCAGAGATACTGCTGCTCTGAACTCTGCCTGCAGGATGTCACCCCTTACCTGCCCCCTCTATGCCCACTTCTCTTTTGGGCATTACCCCCGGCTCCACCTCTCCTGTTAGCATTCTTGAGTTGCTTCCAGATTTCCTACTGATACAAAGAGCAGGCACTGGGAGTTGGGGTTAACCTTTTTACTCCGTTGTTTACCTCCTTTATTTATGGATGAACTTGCATCATCCAGTGAGTTGGGCTGTCTGTACTCTGTTCTGTCTGCAGGCAGGTAAAATCTGTTTCCATGAGAGCAAGAAAGATGTTGGAGTGAGGGGTGAGGTGAATCTAATTCATGAGGCTAACAAAATTACTCCAGCAAAGGGTCAGAATAGATTCTGTGGGTATATATTGGGCTCCCTTGCTGCTTACCAGGAAGTGATGTGTACATGTATCACCCCTTTACACAGTGAAATAAAACTTCTAGCATGGCGCCTTGCAGATAATAAGGGCTCATTAATATTAGCTACTGTTAGTATTGCTATCCTTATAATAGGAGCAAAAACAATACATCTTACCATGTATCTTGTAAAATGCCCTGTTGGCCATAGAGGGCGTGTGTGTGTGTGTGCGTGTGTGTGTGTGTGTGTGTGTGTGTGTGTGTGTGTGTGTTTTACTGGGGATTGAACCCAGGGGTATTCTACTTCTAAGCTACATCTCAGCCCTTTTAATTTTTATTTTGAAACAGAATCTTGCTAAGTTGCAAGGTTGGCATCAACCTTTTGATCCTCCTGCTTCAGCCTCCTGAATCACTGAGATTACAGTTGTAAGCTATTTTGCACAGCTCTTGAACACATCTTTGTGTTAGGCTGCTTGCGGAGGATTTCCTACAGAGGGCTGTGGCTCCAGTGTATTGAGGGTCAGCTAGTTGGTTCAAAGTCTCTATTAATAGGCTTTCAGACTTTATATCTACATGCAAATTTAGTCTGAAAATCTCACCTGCTATATTGTTTTTCTGTTTGTTTGCTTTGTTTTTGGTGCTGGGGAGGGAACATAAAGCCTTGAATAGGCTAGGCAAGTTGCTCTACTACTGAGCCACACCTGCTAAATTGAAAGGGTTTTTTGTTTTGTTTTGTTTTGTTTTGTTTGGTACTGAGGATTGAACCCAGGGACATTCTACTGCCAAACTACATAACCAGCCCTTCTTACTTTATTTTATTTTAATTTATTTTATTTTTGTCTTGAAATAGGATCTCTGTAGGTTGCTAAGAGTCTCGCTAAATTGCTGAGGCTGGTCTCGAACCTGCAATCCTCCTGTTTCAGCCTACCAAGTACTGGGATTACAGGTGGGCACACCTTACCTGGCTTTGACAGTGCTTTGAAGTGTTTTTGCCCCTGGGATAGAGTGAGAAGCACAGGTTTGGAGTTCCACTGTGGAATCTGCAACACTGACAGCAGCCTGGGCAGCAAAAGGCTTCCTTTTTCTTCCACATGAATGACCCTAAAGACCATATGATATATCCACCAGATCATCAGACCAGGGGTCGAAAGAAATGGATGCAAGCTCTGGATCTGCAACTCATGATGAGGATTACAAGCTGAGTGTGTTAAGTGTTTATTGTGTTGTAGGCACTAAATCCTTTACCTGGTTGATCTTATTCACTGTGTGACCTTGGGCCTAAAACTCTACCTTTCTGTTTCGTTTTTTTAATTTTTAAAATGGAGATGACAACACTCAACAGGAGATTGAGGGAAAGCAATGAAATAACATGAAAGTCTGAAAAAACATCAAGGGATAGATCTCTATATAAAGATACTTAAATACCTATATGTCAATATATCTTTTTTTTTTTTTTTTTTTTTTTTTTTTTT